>ONZH01000247.1:0-149337 GCA_900303285.1 Rhinella marina
CAAATAGGTTTCTGTCAAATGATTAGGATAAGCCCAAGTACATAGGGGGGTGTCTGTTGGGTTTCAGCCTTGGTGAAGACTACATTTTCCCTCATGTCGGTCTAGACACTCTTGACAATTAGAAAATCAAAGATTAGGGAAAAATTCAATCTTTAGGGGGGACTGTGAAGGTAGACCGGTAGAAATACTGAATTTTCCCCTCACAGTGTTATGTCATTTGTATATACATGTATTTAATGCTATACAAATATATATATATCTCAGCTTTGTAAATGCTTATGCAGCTGTATAGAATGTCTATATCCTGGTATTGTTTAGGTAGGGTCAGACGTGGAAAACATCAGTATTTAGGGGGGACTGTCGAGGTATATGGACTTAATGTAATGTATTCTATTGCAAATCCTGAGTTTCCCACGTCTTCAGGATAATGTGAATTCAATATCCTGGATAATGTGATGAGACAAGAACAAATGTGCCTTTATATACTTTTATACTTTTATACTCTGTAGTCTTTATAAAGCTTGCGTATAATATATGTATATATATTTAACTAGTCCAAGATGGCCCCCGTACTCTTATCAATATGACTTTTTCAGGCTAGTGACGTAGAATGGAATGCAACTTCTATCCAATCAAGAATGATATGGTTTGCTATTTGCATGCTTACGCCCCCTTTCCTTTTTGTATCGAATAAGTACGTGTGTTAATAAAGAGAAAGCCCAGAGGCTGTAATGATTTTGCCACAAAAGCACGGCCAAAGGACTCAATACTGGAATCATAAGTCTGTGTTTTGTCCTTAATTATTGTGTGCACCCGTGTTCAAGACAATTCGGAATGACTGACTGAATTCCAGGAAGGACAGGTTTAAGTCCACCTCAACAGCACTATGAGGGTATCTAAGGGGGCACATAGCATAATAGAGGATGACCATTTTCTTGCGGAGCCATGGCACGGAGTCGTGGCACCGAGCTGTGGCTCGGCAAGATCGCGAGCCGCCCATTGAAATGAATGGAGCCGCATTGATGCGGACCCATTCACACGGTCATGTGAATGAGCCCTTAGGGTGTGTACGCTGATCATTGAGGGAACAGTAAATTCTAAGGAGAGGGCAGTAGTCCATTACCCCAGACTGAAGAGATATTGGGTGATGCAACAAGACAAGTCCCAAAGCATGTTTGTAAATCAGCTAAGCTAAAGAATAGCTAAAAAAGATCATTTGTGTTTTGAAATGGGAATGTTAAAGTCTATAACATTAACTCTATCAAGATGCTGTGGCATGACCCAAAAATGACTGTGCACACCAGGCATCCCAGAAATATTGACGGACTGAAACACATTTGCAGGCAAGAATGGTTCAGAGCTCCTCTTCAACACTGTGCAAATCTTATTTGTAACTACAGGAAGTGATTGCTGCTAAAGCTATATCTACACATCATTAAACTCAAAGGATCACATACTTTTTCTCCCTGCTTTGTTGATGCTCACGCAATGTGCTCAATAGAAAACATGAATGATGTTTGTGTGTTATCAGTTTACTGTCCTTAGATTGTCTATAATTGAGATTTAGAAAACAGACTACATTTTATTAGTAGTCAATGCAGAAATCTAGGTAATTGCAAAGGGTTCACTTACTTTTTCTTGCAACTATAGTAAACTATGTTACTATGCATATGTACACATATACTGCACATATATTTACAGTATGTATATTCTGTAAATTCACATGCACACATATACACACTATTACACAGACATTTGCACGTATATACACATATCTAAACACTGATGGATTTGTCTCACAGAGGTGGATGGACACAACAAGGCAGACACATCCAGCCAGCAGTTATGTGAAGATGATGGTGCTGTAAAGTTCCTCCATGCTCAGGATCGGACTGGCCCATCAGAGTACTAGAGGATCCTCCTGTGGGACCAGGCTCAAATACCAGAGTGGGCTGCAAAGGACAATAGAAAAGCCATTGTAGCCAGTCATTTGCCACTAGGGTCTATTTCTTTGATTAAAAACCCATTAGACGTTATTGATGATATGGGGGCTGGGCCCTGAGAATAAGTTCCTCTGGTAGACCAACGGATCTGCAGTTGGACACTGTCCACCCTTTTCTCTGCAACTTGACTGTTGTCTGTATTTTATACTGTCTCTGCTGGTGAAGGTGAACATTTCCCATGTTACATTTACCTTTCACCAGCAGATGGCAGACAGCATTAAATCCAGGCTGTAAATGTACATCAGCTGGAGAAGGAGAGCACTCTGCAGAGCCAGGAGGAGTGAGAGCACAAGGTGGAAGTTTGAACTCCATACCCTGCCTATACTCCCCTCCCCGTCAATAGAGTTTAACTTTTACTTAGACAGAATACCATTGTGATGTCACAATAGTGTCTGTCCTTTTACAGGATTTGTGATGATGTCACATCATCACAATGATATTCTATAAGAAGACAAAACTATTGTGACATCATGATAATTGTTTTTGTCAAAATACATCATCACAATAGAATTATTATTAGAAGTAAAGACAAATGCTGTTATCACATCATAACAATGGTATTTTCCCGTAGCAAAAAGACAGACTATTGTGCCATCATTACAATAGAATTCTGCCGAGGAAAATAAACAAAAGCTATTATGACATCATCACAGTGCAATTCTGACTAGAAATAAACACACTATAGTACCATCATGAAAAAAAATCTCTGCCTAAAGATTAAGACAAATCCAACTGTGCCATCGTCACTATGGTATTGTGCCTCAGAAACAAGAAATACAAAAAGACCTAGTGGCATACTGTGCCAGATAATAATGCCATACAATGCCACACTGTGCTGCCACACAGTACCCATTACACATTCTGAAACTTCACTTTTCTGTGTGGAGTGATTTATATAATGAGATGTTTAATGGCACAATTTTCAGTGTACATACAGTATAAAGTTTTTAATAATTTTAACGATTTTATTTTGTGGGGCTGGAAAAAAAACAACACTTTGATTGTTTGGGGAATTTGTTTTTACAGTGTTCATTGTGTGGTACAAACGACATTTAAACTTTATTTTCCAAGTCGTTACAATTATGGCAATACCAAATCGATATAGTGTCTTCAAGAGTAAATTAAAGGGGTTGTCCGGGTTCAGAGCTGAACCCGGACATACCCAGGTTCTCACTCCGGCAGCCCTCCTGAACAGGGCATCGGAGCATCTCATGCTCCGATGCCCTCCCTTGCCCTGCGCTGGATTGCGCAGGGCAAGGGCTCTTTTGTTTGTAAACATTCACTGCCGGGCTGAGGCTTCCGCCCGGCAGTGAGTTCGGTGACGTCACCAGCCGTAATGGGCCGGCTTTAGCGCTGCCCTAGCCGTTTGAATGGCTAGGGCAGCGCTAAAGCCCGCCCATCAGCGCCAATGACGTCGCCGGGCTCACTGCCGGGCAACCGTCACCGGAACTGGGCTAAATTCCTTTGCCCTGCGTTAATTAGTGCAGGGCAAAGGAGGGCATCGGAGCATAGGATGCTCCGATGCCCTGTTCAGGCGGGCTGCCTGGGTGAATTGAAAGGTATGTCCGGGTTCAGCTCTGAACCCGGACAACCCCTTTAAGCATACCAAGGGACCTGAACTATGTGGAAAATGTAGCACCAAAAAACAAACGGGTCAGACCGCACCGCATATTAATATCACAATCTTTATTGTAATCCAATCCATAAAATATATAAATATATCACAAATAAAAAGAGAGAAAAAACAGGTACAGGGCAAAAGACGACATCACATAAGGGAGCACAGCAGGGTTGGACAAGTGTAACAATCATAAAGCTGGTACAAGTAAAGTGCAAGTGCAACGAAGAACAATATACACATAAATTAATTACCCATCTGAGCTCCCTGATGCGATGGAGTCAACCCCGACGCGCGTTTCGGCGAACCTTCGTCTATGTGGAAAATGTGTGCTCCTCTCCAGACCAGAATTGTAATTTTTTTTAAAAAGCATAATACATACTATTTAAAAAAAATACTTTTTTTTTATTTTGGGGAGGGGAATAAGCTCAAAACACATGTTTTACCATATAGAGGATAGATATCATTTGAAATCTCAGTGGAAACACCTGAAATACTAGTCTGAAATCTGTGTCAGGGCATCTCCAGTTTTTTTTTTTGTTTGGGGGGGGGCATTGGTTGGTAAAATAGCAAAATATGTGTGCAATGTGTGTACAATATAGAGGGTAGCAGTTTAAATCTCTTGAGTGAAACCATGAAATACTAGTCCAAAATCTCTGTCAGGGCATCTTCAGACAGTTAAAAAATTTTTATTGTTTTGAGCAGGGCTGTGGAGTCGGTAAGCCAAAGCCCCGACTCCGACTCCCGACTCCGACTCCCTCATACATGGAGCATGTTTAAGTGATAACTTTAAACAAATTTGCATAAATCAATAGTACAGATAAGTCATGACAAAAACAGTTTGTAATCTATCAGGCTTCTCTGGGTACAGCTAACTAAGGGCCTGATCAGAGGCGTAGCTAGAGGTTCAGCACATGGGGGGGGGGGGGGGGCGAAACATACTTGAGTGGGCCCCCCACTTATTGGCTTCCCAATCGCACGTTTCCAACTTCACAGGCACATACTACTAGTTGTGGTTATAATTGTCAGGGCTGGGATACACAGATAAGGGGTAAGTGATCCCTAAGCTTAATCCCAACCCCTTTCCCCGCCTATTGCCCGCTCAAGCTAACCCCTGAGCCGACAACCTGAAGACTGGAAATACACTAACAAAAGTGCGGGGAATGGGAAGACAAACAAGACAGACAAACAAGAACCAAATGGGTAGTCAGGTAGCCGCGTCAAAACCAGGAGAGTACGTCAGGAATAAAATCAGCAAGCAGAGAGAAGTAGTCAAAAACATGCCAAGGGTCAAAGAACATAAAGAGTCTAAACTGCAGAGCAAAAATGTCAAACCAGGTAGTAGCAAGGAAACTCCAAACACTGGCAGCTAGGTAAAAGTTAGAGGGCCTTAAATACCTAGCAGACCCCACCCAACCAGCTGACTGGGAGGAGAAGCAAGGAACAAAAACTTAACTCATGAGATACCAATGAGCATAAAATAAACAGACACTATATTGCTCGCGTTTTCCGGCGACCAGTAACAGGCCGCGAGCGAGAGTGTGCACCAGCCATGTCCCTGGCACTTATGACCGTTGCGCGCGTCCCCTGCCTGGGACGCGCATCCACAGCCAGAGACCGCCGGCTGGAGGAGGAGCCTGCCGAAATAGCGGACGAAGCCTGACCCTGGGCAACCACCTCGCCACCAGAGTCAGGGGCAGGACCAGCAGAACGGGTGCAATGACTGCCGGTCCTGACAGTACCCCCCCCTCCAGGAGGGAACCTTAGAACTCAGAGATGGTTTAGAAGGATGACTCTGGTGAAACAATCTCACTAAGCGGGGTGCATGCACATCCCTAGCAGGGACCCAAGATCTATCTTCTGGACCGAATCCCTTCCAATGGATGAGGTACTGAAGGGAATTCCTCACCAACCTAGAGTCCAGAACCCTCTCCACCTCATACTCAAGATCTCCATCCACAACAGACGGAGAGGGAGGGTCAGGGAGGGGTACAACAGAGTCAACATAGCGCTTTAGCAGATTTTTATGAAAAGTATTGTGGACCCGCCATTCAGGGGGCAACGCAACCTTGAAAGATACCGGATTAAACACATGAGTTATGACAAAAGGACCGATGAACCTAGGTGCAAATTTCAGAGACGGGACTTTCAATTTGAGGTTTTTAGTAGATAACAAGACTTTATCTCCCACAACAAAACTTTCAGAGACAGTATGTTTATTCCTGGAATGGTGGACCATTTGGCTTTGTGATTTTTTCAAGTTCTGCTGAACCCGTGACCACACTGTGCACAGTTGGTTAGTTATGGATTCTGCCCGAGGAGTATCAGAAACAGAACACGATGAGAAAGAAAACCTGGGGTGAAAACCATAATTACAGTAAAAGGGTGATGTGAGTGTGGATGAACTAGTGTGATTGTTGATAGCAAATTCAGCTAGCGGGAGATATGAGGCCCACTGATGCTGACAGTCAGAGATAAAGAGACGAAGGTACTGGATCAGCTCCTGATTCATCCTCTCCGTCTGCCCATTGGTTTCAGGGTGAAAGGCAGAAGAAAAGGACAATTTAACTTCTAATTTCGAACAGAAAGCTCGCCAAAACTTAGCCACAAATTGTACCCCCCTGTCGGATACCACCTCATCAGGAATCCCATGGAGACGAACCACATGCTGGATAAACAGATCAGCCAATTCTTCTGCTGATTGCAGTTTTCTCAACGGAATGAAACGACCCATTTTAGAGAACCGATCCACCACCACCCAAATGACAGTGCACCCCTGGGATGGTGGCATATCGGTAACAAAGTCCATGGAAATGTTAGACCAGGGTTTGTCTGGCACTGGGAGCGGGAGAAGAGGTCCCTCAGGACGTCTCCTGGGGATCTTTCCCTGCGCACAGACTTTACAAGCCTAAACAAAAGCATAAACGTCAGTATGCATACGTGGCCACCAATAATTTCTTTTCAGTAACTCTAAGGTTCCCCGAACACCTGGGTGAACTGCTAGCACTGAACAATGTGTCTCCTCTAATACTCTCAAACGGCAAGACATGGGAACAAACAATTTGCCTTCCGGAAGGTCTTTAGGAGCAGAATTTTGTTCAGCAAGAATTTGAGAAGAGAGGTGAGAGGAGACAGCTGCCAGTACAATACCTGGAGGTAAAATGTTACCAGACTCAGACTCTGAACGCTCAGGAATACCGAAACTCCGGGATAAAGCATCAGCTTTAACATTTTTCGTACCCGGTCGGTAGGTAACAACAAAATTAAAACGTGAGCAAAACAAGGCCCATCTGGCCTGACGAGCATTGAGATGTTTTGCACTATCAAGATACACCACGGTCTGTGATCACTGTCACTGGGTGAAGAGCTCCCTCCAAAAAATGGCGCCACACTTCAAAAGCCCATTTGATGGCAAGGAGCTCGCGATTCCCAATATCATAATTTCTTTCACATGAAGAGAATTTTTTGGAGAAAAATGCACATGGCCTGAGGTTTGTGAGAGCAGAAGACCCTTGAGATAATACTGCCCCCACACCGACCTCAGAAGCATCTACCTCTACAATGAAGGGTTGAGAGAGATCAGGCTGAATCAACACAGGGGCTGTAGAAAAGGCTTTCTTGAGCTCCTGAAACGCAGAGTATGCTGCAGGAGACCAGTTGCTAGGATCAGCCCCCTTGCGGGTAAGATCCGTGAGTGGTTTGGCGATTATGGAAAAGTTTTTTATAAAGTTTCTGTAGTAATTGGCAAAACCTAGAAACCGTTGAAGGGATTTTAAGTCAGTGGGGCGGACCCACTCTGCTATCGCCTGAACCTTACACGGATCCATCTGTACATCGGAAGGAGTGACCACATAACCCAGAAATGAAACCTTTTGCACACAAAAAATACATTTTTCCAACTTAGTGAACAAAGAGTTTTTTCGCAACCGGGACAACACAAGGCGAAGATGTTCATGATGGGTGGGCAGATCTGGAGAAAAAATCAGGATGTCATCCAGATAGACCACCATAAAGACCCCAATTTTGTGAGTCACCCCGCAGGAGAGACATAACCAACCCCACCTTTTGCGCTTCTGTCCCAGAGGACCGAGGTCGTAAGGAAAAATAAAGTTTACACCCTTCCCGAAATGAAAAAAATTTCTTACGATCACCTGGAAAAAGGTCAGGAAGGGGAACCTTAGGTTCAGGTTCAGGTGACTGAACGGCCGGGGGTGGCATCGGGGCCGTAGCATGCATGTCTTCCTGAACCTGAAGGCGGATAGCCAGATCTTGAACCAACTTGGTCAAGGCCTGGACCTGTGCGACCACAGCTGACATAGGCTCCATAGGTGGAGTGAACGTAGCTGGACGTATGCAGGTTGCAGGCCTCTTTTGGGCCAGTGTTTCTTTCAGGGCTGGGATACACAGATAAGGGGTAAGTGATCCCTAAGCTTAATCCCAACCCCTTTCCCTGCCTATTGCCCGCTCAGGCTAACCCCTGAGCCGACAACCTGAAGACTGGAAATACACTAACAAAAGTGCGGGGGATGGGAAGACAAACAAGACAGACAAACAAGAACCAAATGGGTAGTCAGGTAGCCGCGTCAAAACCAGGAGAGTACGTCAGGAACAAAATCATCAAGCAGAGAGAAGTAGTCAAAAACACGCCAAGGGTCAAAGAACATAAAGAGTCTAAATTGCAGAGCAAGAATGTCAAACCAGGTAGTAGCAAGGAAACTCCAAACACTGGCAGCTAGGTAAAAGTTAGAGGGCCTTAAATACCTAGCAGACCCCACCCAACCAGCTGCCTGGGAGGAGAAGCAAGGAACAAAAACTTAACTCATGAGATACCAA
This sequence comes from Rhinella marina, assembly GCA_900303285.1. NCBI lineage: Eukaryota > Metazoa > Chordata > Amphibia > Anura > Bufonidae > Rhinella > Rhinella marina. Next base: position 8,455 of record ONZH01000247.1, read on the forward strand.
TGAACATAAAATAAACAGACACTATATTGCTCGCGTTTTCCGGCGACCAGTAACAGGCCGCGAGCGAGAGTGCGCACCAGCCACGTCCCTGGCACTTATGACCGTTGTGCGCGTCCCCTGCCTGGGACGCGCATCCACAGCCAGAGACCGCCGGCTGGAGGAGGAGCCTGCCGAAATAGCGGACGAAGCCTGACCCCGGGCAACCACCTCACCACCAGAGTCAGGGGCAGGACCAGCAGAACGGGTGCAATGACTGCCGGTCCTGACAATAATACTGTATTAGCAAGATGACTATATAAACTGCTAGATCATCTATGCTGTTAAGTACAGTACAATATACTTTCTACATACCCTACTCTAAATACTCTACCACATAATGTAGTAAAATATAGGATTAATAGGAGTAAAAAAGGGGACTCCTATGTTAAAGGAAATCTGTCCCCAAGCTTTTACATCACTAACAGTCCCTTGCCCCCATCAGACCTCAGATCGGCTTAATGTGCCCCCATCAGACGTCATATCAGCATACTGTGCCCCCATCAGACCTCAGATCAGCAGAATGCGCCCCCCATCAGACCTCAGATCAGCAGAATGTGCCCCCATCAGACCTCAGATCAGCAGAATGTGCCCCCATCAGACCTCAGATCAGCAGAATGTACCCCCATCAGACCTCAGATCAACAGAATGTGCCCCCATCAGACCTCAGATCAGCAGAATGTTCCCCCATCAGACCTCAGATCGGCTTAATCTGCCCCCATCCAGACCTCAGATAGGCTTAATGTGCCCCCATCAGATCTCAGATCGGCTTAATGTTCCCCCATCAGACCTCAGATCAGCAGAATGTTCCCCCATCAGACCTCAGATCAGCAGAATGTACCCCCATCAGACCTCAGATCAGCAGAATGTACCCCCATCAGACCTCAGATCAGCAGAATGTACCCCCATCAGACCTCAGATCAGCAGAATGTGCCCCTATCAGACCTCAGATCATCAGAATGTGCCCCCATCAGACCTCAGATCGGCTTAATGTGCCCCCATCAGACTCCATAATGGAAGCGCTCACTTGTATTCGCCTGATTGTACTAAGGCCATCCCTGCTGGGCCCCCCCAGAGGTATTGGGCCCGGAGCATCGCCTCCCCTGCCCCCCCCCCCCCCCCCAGTAGCTACGCTTCTGGCCTGATGTATGAAAACTGTCTAGGTCTAAGACTTTTTTGTTGCCCATAGCAACCAATCAGAGCTCCCCTTTCATTTCTCCAGAGCACTATATGAAATGAAAGGGGAGCTCTGATTGGTTGCTATGGGCAACAAAGAAACTTCTACACCTAGACAGTTTTCATACATAAGGCTCTAGGTGTTTTACATCAGCAGCAGATAGAAGCCATGAGAGCAGCTAACCTCTCCAAACATGAGCTCAGAGGAAACTTAAAGCATACAGAGAGAACATGCACTGGACATAAAGGGCAGTACACAGTCATCTCAACTAAAAGCCTAATTCCTTAGATCAGGAATAGAACAGACATTTATAGGACATTTCATCATTTTCGCAAATTCTTATAAAAATATATTCAGCACTTATTGCACTGAACTAAATGTACCAATTCATTATATATTTTAGGAGTCGGAGTCGGTCCATTTTATACCGACTCCGACTCCGACTCCACAGGCCTGGTTTTGAGAAATATAGCAACACTAGTGTGCAACGTATGTCTTATAATACAGAGGGTAGCGCTTGAAATCTCTGAGTGTGAAATAGTGGGCTGAAATCTATGTCAGGGCATCTCAAGTGTTTTTTTTTTGAGTGAAACCTTGAAATACTAGTTCAAAATCTGGGTCAGCGCATCTCCAGACAGTTCAATGTTTTTGTTTTTTTTTACGAAATATACTCTACCCGCCCAGCAGACCACTGGTGCACAAGCTTAATTCCCACCTGGCCAGGTTGCTGGCAGTGCAGATGCTGCAGTAGCATTTAGTAGAGTCTACCTTTAGGGACCTGATGGCGTGTAGTCAGCCTCACTGGGAGATACCTAGATGGCATTATTTCTCCCAAAAAGCCATCCTTGCCCTGTACTCTCAAAAGAAAGTAAGCTACTATTTCCGATTATCGCTGTTTGGCAAAGTGCAGCTGTTACAGGTAGGGACAGTACATGTCTTTACGACCCACTGTGCTTTGTTTTCTCTTAAGTTTTCTCCAACTAAAAGAAATTATGACATCAGTAACAGAGAGCGCCTTGCCATTAAGTGGACCTTTGAAGAATTACGTTACTTTCTGGAGTGAGCTCAATATAAAAAAAAAAGTTTGAATCTGAAAAATGTTTAAATCCTAGATAGGCTTGGGGGACACTATTTTTCACTCGATTTAATTTTGTTATTACTTTTAGGCCCGGTACTAAGAATTATGGAGCAATGACTTGTCTAGGAGCTTCTGTTCAATTCATTCCCCGTATTCCAATCCAGAGCCTATCTTGCCTGAAGGTATTGTCATCTTCACTATCTCTTCTGATTTGACATCTGAGATCAGAGCTAATCAGGATCATGCCCCTGAGAATCTTCCCGAAGGTAAATTATTTGTCACTAACCAGTTCCATCTATGCCTCCTGGGAGAAATTCATGATTCAGTGTTAAGCAGGCATCTGGGGATTTCTGGCACAAAAAGACTTGTTTCCAGGTTTTACTGGTGGCCCGCTATGTCTAAAGACATTTCTGCCTACCTGTCTGCTTGTGAGGTTTAAGCCCAGAACATGTCCTACTGGTGAGCTTTATCCTTTACCCATTCCCAAAAGGCCATAGTCTCACCTTTCTATGGATTTTATCACTGATAGATAGATTTAGCAAGATGTGTCATTTTGTTCCTTTCAGCCAATTTCCTAATGCTGAAGTGTTGTCCTATCTGTTCATTGACCATGTAGTCTGGCTGCATGGTATCCCTGAGGAAATTGTGTCAGATCACGGTGTGCAATTTGTTTCTAGGTTTTGGAAGACTTCTTGTCCTAAATTGGGTATTACTCGTTTTCATCAGCCTTTCATCCTGAAGACAATGGTCAGGTGCAACGGCTAAATCAGTCTTTAGAGCAATATTATATTTCTGTCATTCTGATTAGGCGTCTCATTTAGATTGCAGAATTCACCACAAATAACCATGATAATAGTTCTCCTGGTACCTCACCATTTTTTTTTTTGCAATCATGGTTTCCATCCGCAATGGTGATCTTTTTTGTCATTTCTGATAATCCAGAGGTTGATATCTCCATGAATAAAGTCTGCACTCAGATCCAATCGAACCTGAGAAAATCCCAGTGTATACAAAAGAAGGGGGACAAAGTGTGGCTCTCTACAAAAAAAGCTGCTATTAAAGGTACCTTCTGGTAAACTTGCTCCTCGTTTTATTGGTCCTTATGATGTTGTTGACGTTCCTTAGTCCTGTGTTTTATTGTCTTAGGTTACCAGATCAGACTACCAGGTCTCCAAAATTTTAGATTGTGAAGAATTGGGGGTGACACATAAGGTAGTTGTTTGTGATAAGTAGGATTTAAGCCACAATTGTACTGAAAGGAGTGGTGCCGGCCGATCTCCTTCGAGTTTGGGACTGTTAGAGGATCGAGTTTAGGCTAGAGGAGTTGGTGGGGGAGAGGTTTAGTCGGGGAAAGGTCATTTTAGGAAGCTTGATAGACCTGCCTGAAAAGATGTGTTTTTAGGGCATGTTTGAAGGTAGGAAAGTTCTGAATTGACCTAATATTCCGGGGCAGAGTATTCCAGAGAGTAGGTGCAGCTCGAGAAAAGTCTTGAAGACGGGAGTGAGAGGTACGAATTATGGAGGATATTAATCTTAGGTCGCTGACAGAACGGAGAGCACAAATAGGGTGGTAGAAGGAGATGAGGGAGGAGGTACATGGAGGGACAGCACTGTGGAGAGCTTTGTGGGTGAGAAGTTTGAACTGTATTCTGTGGTGGATGGGCAACCAGTGAAGTGACTGGCATAGACTAGTAGCATCACTGTAGCAGGAGGACAGATAGATGAGCCTGGCTGCAGCATTTAGGACAGACTGAAGGGGGGAGAGTTTAGTGAGAGGGAGACCGATTAGTAGTGTGTTGCAGTAGTCAAGACGAGAATGAATCAACACAACAACAAGAGTTTTTGCAGTTTCCACAGTAAGAAAAGGGCGGATATTCTTGAGGTGCAGACGACAAGAGCGTGTTAGTGATTGAATATGGGGAAAGGAAAGATCAGAGTCAAATGTGGCCCCAATACAGCGGGCACGTTGCACAGCAGTTATGATAGTGCCATGGACCGAAATTGAAATATCAAGTGTAGGTGGGTTAATAGATGGGGGAAAGACAAGAAGTTCAGTTTTAGAGAGGTTTAGTTTTAGATATAGAGAGGACATGATGTTAGAGACAGCTACTAGACAATTACTGGTGTTTTAGAGTAAAGCAGGGGTGATGTCAGGGGATGAAGTGTATAGTTGGGTGTCGTCAGCATAGAGATGGTACTGGAAGCCAAATCTACTGATAGTCTGTCCGATTGGGGCTGTGTAGATGGAGTAGAGTAGAGGACCTAGTACTGAGCCCTGAGCAACGCCAACATCAAGAGGGAGAGGAGAAGAAGAAGAGCCAGTGAACAATACATGCTGATAAGCTTACCAAAGAATTTCATAAAGCTCATCCTGAGAAACCTGCTCAGCTGGTTAATGGTTAATGGTAAAAAGGGGATACTGTTATGAACTCACCTGGGGTACACCCGTGGTAGGTCCCGTTACTCCATGACAACATTGTTCTGTTGCCGTGGCAGCAAGTCTCACTGACATGGAAGCTGTTCGGCCTATTGGGGAGCAGAGGTATCGGATCAATCAGACGCGGCGCCAACGTCACATGTTCTCTTCCAGAGGTAGATTTAAACAGGCAGCTGCTGACAACTGGTGTCTGTGACTAGTTGTCTAAGCATTAGGGTGGATTCAGATGGCCATAAGTGTTTAGCAGTCCGCAAATTGCGGATCCGCAAAACACGGATATTGGCCGCGTGCATTCTGCATTTTTCAGACCGCACATGGCCAGCTCTATAATAGAAATGCCTATTCTTGTCTGCAATCAATAGGACTTGCTCTATCTTTCTTGCTGGGCTGCGGAACGGAACTACGGATGCGGCCAGTACACGGTGTGCTGTCCGCATCTTTTGCGGCCCCATTGAAATGAATGGATCCACACCCATTCCACAAAATTGTAGAATGGATTCATACGGTCGTCTGAATGAGCCCTTACTAGTATGTATTGTACTTCTGTTTAGATCTCTGCTATTCTTACTAGTGATGAGCGAAGTATTTAAAAGTTCGATTTGGCTGCTTCGCCGAATTTTACAAAATAATCTGTTTTGTGATTAATTACTTTGTCACAAAGCACAAAGGACATTTCTTTGTAAGCAGTGGGTGCAATGACAGGTAGCAGAGATTGTGCTGTTCCCTTTTATTGTATCCCTCAGATGCCATGTTCATACATGATTGTGGCATCTGATATTAATAAAAGTGTACAATTAAAAAAAAACATAATAATAATACTTAAAGAGGACCTTTCACCACTCCTGACATGCCTATTTTAATAGCTTCATGCATTCCCCATGTAATAACAAGTCTGGAACATCTATTCTTATGTCTGTATGTTGTGCCATTCCTTTATTTTTTGCACTAGAAGTTATGAGTGAATTGCTATTTGCCTTTAGTAAGGGAACAGAGGGGAGGTGACCAGTTGGGGTGTGTACCTGCACAGACTGACTCTATCCAATCAGTGCTGCCATGTTCAGACTCTGCAGGTACACACCCCCAACTGGTTACCTCCCCTCTGTACCCTTACTGAAGGCTAATAGCAATTCATTCGTAACTTCTAGTGCAAATAATAAAGGAAAATAAAATAAATAAATAGTGGCTCACCAATCAGTAATAATGGAGTTGAGGTGCTACTAATCACCAGCTGTACCCTCAGCTTGTAAAATAAAATGTCAATATAGAATGTATGAAAACTGTGATGAGCACTCTCTACACCTGGTACAGAAAGAATCAATGTCTAAAATGTCAAATAATAAAGGAATCGCTCAACATACAGACATAAGAATAGATGTTCCAGAATTGTTATTACATGGGGAATGCATGAAGCTATTAAAACAGACATGTCAGGAGTGATGAAAGGTCCTCTTTAACTGATCCATTGGCTTGCGAGGGGCCGGCCGGCACCACCTTGCTTGAAGATCTGGTATGAAATCTTGCGTGGCCAAAGATAATGTCATCACACTGGCCGGCGTGGTGACGTCATACGTCTTGCTTGAGATCCTCAAGCAAGAAGGCGGCGACTGGCATGTCGCACATAAATGTATCTGGTAAGTGTTTTTTGTTTTTTTTACACTATTTCAGGTGAAATCGATTTGATATTGCAAAGCATGAGGAAACTCGGCTTCACAGCGAATTGTATTTATCCTGAAATGTGGATCGAAGTGCACTTTATGGACTTCAATTCGCTGACCACTAATTCTGACTTTTTGATTGTCCCTGACTTTACACCTAACTGCCATTTATTGCATGCTGTTATCTCCTGGCTCTGACCCTATCTGGTATCTGACTCTGTATTTGTATCTTGTCTGGTTCTGATTTTGACTTTGCATCAATTCACAGTTAGGGTACTTTCACATTTGCGGCAGTGGATTCCGACAGGCTGTTCCGAGAGGCGGCCGGACCAAAACTACGACATGTTGTAATTTTGGTCCGGCCACCTCTCTGCAAGTTTGCCGTGCTGAGGCCGGATCCGCGTCCCGCCCCCATTATAGTGAATGGGGCCGGAGTGTAGTTCCGGCCCCACACGTGCACCTGCGGCAGCACGGATCCAGCGAGCTGTTCACCCGGCGGAACAGCCTGCCGGAATCCCCTGCCGCAAATGTGAAAGTAGCCTTAGACAGATTGTGTACAAATGGAAGAAATTCAAGACCATTGTTATCCTCCTAAGGAGTAGAGCATATTATCTCTTATTAGTCAATCTCAAGCTTCATGAGTCCACTGAACAACAATGTGTGCATGGCAGTATTGCAAGGAGAAAGCCGCTGCTTTCCTAAAAGAAGATTGCTGCCTGTCTGCATTTTGCTAAAAATCATCTAGAAAAGTCAGAAGGGTATTGGAACAATTTTCTGTGGACAGATAAGACCAAAATAGAACTTTTTGGTTTAAAGGAGAAGCATTACATGGGACATTTATGAAGACTTAGACACTGGTCTGGCGGTTCATCTTCCTAAATTATGTAGAGGCAGCGGCCTATGCCTACCTTAGGTAGATTTTACACTTGTCTAACTCTATGTCAGCTCCCATGCTGGCGTAGATTTAGACCATTTTCTATGCCTCAGGGTACATTCAGACATCCGTAAGTGTTTTGTGGTCCGTGAATTGTGGGCCTTCAAGACACAGATACCAGCCGTGTGCATTCTGCATTTTGCAGACCACACATAGCCAGACCTATGATAGAAATGCCTATTCTTGTCCCCAATGGTGGACAAGAATAGCACATGCTCTATTTTTTTTGCGGGGTCATACAGCAAGACAACGACCCAAAGCACACAAGGTGTTCTGCCAAACAATGGTTAAAAAAAATAAAATTAAAGTTTTGGAATGACCAAGTCAAAGTCCTGACCTTAATTCAATAGAAATGTTGTAGAAGGACCTGAAGCAAGCAGTTGAAGTGAAGAAACCCAGCAACATAACAGAAAACCTGTTTTGTATGGAAGAATGGGTTAACATTCCTCCAAGGCCATATTTGTGACTAATCAAATATTACCATAAACATGTAGCTGCCATTATTGCTGCACAAGGGGGTCACACGAGATACTGTGATTAGGAGCAATAAAAAGGAAAAAGTATTCCACCCAAATATGCAAATTTCTATGATTTTATTGCCAGTAATTTGCCAAAATAGTAGTTGTGTGTCGACTGTATAATTTCTTTGTTGAACATTTGATGACTGTATAATGTTTTGTAATTAGTATTTGAGGGATGCGTGTGGTCATGTGTGAGCTTCAGTCAATAAATCAATAAATAGCAATGTAAATATTTCACAGGTACAAACATCACTGATACAAATGTCAGTTTATTGATTTATACTTCCAGCAGCTGGTCTCCAACAATCCATGTGCAATTCAATTCTCAATACATCCAATCCACTCAGCATAAAAAACACACATAAATCAACATGACAATACATTAACATTAGTGTTGAGGGAAGCGAAGCATCTGAAGCAGAATACGGTCCGAAGTTTAGGAAAACTTCATTTCTAAATTAATCTGAATTTCCTCACGCTTTGTGGTAATGAATCAATTTTCCTGAAATGGTTGGTGCACGTGTTAGAAAGCTAAACTAAGTGTAGAGGACACAAGCCCGGGAAAGTTCACCCATAATGCAGTGCAGCCAGCCAATCTGCTGTAATGTCACAGCCCTATAAAACCCTCATCGTCACTGCCATTGTCCTGTGAGCTGAGCATAAGGAGAAAGGTGTCAAGCGCACATGTGCTAGGGACAGTGTTGCTGAAAATGAACAATAGAAGAATATTGGAGAGGATGAGTGCAGGCAGAGTGTAGGGAGAGTGCAGGGAGACTTATTCTGCATACGTTTTTATTTATTTATTCCCACATTTACTTACTCCTGTATCAGCCATAAACTAAGGTATTTAATTCAACATCAATAAGATGGAAGCCTTTATTATTCCTGTGCCAGCATGCCAACCAATACCATCCAGTCTGCACCCCTTAGGGGGGCCAGATCTTAATGAGGACCATCCTTATCTTTTGCTGGCTTTACCTCTTCCAAATCATACTTCAAAGTCTCCATGTCCTAGAAAAGTCAGCAAGATGCAGAGAGAGGAGGAGCATTACCAATGAAGACTGATTATACAGTGCGGTCATTATTAAATGAAAGGCAGCTGCGGCACAGCTGCTCCATGTGGCTTTACCCTAAGGCAGAGTGGCCTGGGTATACCTGATTTATAGCAATTCATGATTAATTACTTTGGAACTAATCAAATTTCTTAGCGAACTTCAGCAAAGCTGCCAAATCAAATTAACATCATAGATTTCTATAGCACTCATTCCAGGTGAAACATTAAAGGGAATCTGTCACCAGTGACCTCCCTATCAAACTGTTTGCATAGACACATAGCTATGGTTCACCTCGTTTTTTAATACGCAAATTAGGCCTTTTGTGCAATGAGGCAATCACAGTTGCTCTTGTCATCACAAGCTCCGCTCCTTTCTATGACCATCCCCTCTATGGTTGCTTTAATACCATAGAAGGGCAGTATACTGTGCTACACTTTGGTATTTGGTTATGCAGTGAACCAAATACCAAAGCACAGCACAATATATTGGCCCATCAGAACCAAATACTACAGTGTAGTACAATACACTGCCCCAACAGAACCAGACTGCGCATTTCAACAAAAAGAGATTGCCCGAGCAGAACCAAATACACAGTGCAGAACAATATGCTGCTGCAGCAGAACCAAATACCACAGTGCAGTGCAATATGCTGCCCCACCAGAGCCAAATACCACAATGCAGCCTAATATACTGCCTCAGCAGAACCAAATAGCACAGTGCACAGTCTACTGCCCCAGCAGAACCAAATACCACAGTGCAGCACAATCTACTGCCCCAGCAGAACCACATACCACAGTGCAGCACAATCTACTGCCCCAGCACAACTGAATACCACAGCACCGTACAATATACTGCCCCAGCAGAACCACATACCACAGTGCAGCACAATCTACTGCCCCAGCACAACTGAATACCACAGCGCAGTACAGAATACTGCCCCAGCAGAACCGAATGCCACAGTGCCCCCCAGTAGTAATGTCCTCCAATGTCCGCCAGTAAAAATGTTCCTCAGGGTCCCCATAGTATTAATGTCGCCCACAGTGCCTCCAGCATTACTGTATCCCACAGCATCAACAAAATCACAGAAAAAAGGTCTTAAATGGCAGAAAATGCTCAAAACCCCATATGATGTTGTTTCTGACCGGGGGAAGAAAATCCTGCACATGTGATCCGTTGCTAACAGCAATCCCCAGCATATGCATACAATGGAGGATGCCTGCAGCGGACCACATGTACCACAAAACCATCCTACACAGGATAGCCAAATGTGCGGATGTCACAAACTATATAAAACAGCAATTCATGGAAAATGGTAAATGCAATTGACAATATATGGCTAAACCCTCATACTGATATTAAAATGAGACTTTCGCCAGGATTTGCTCCTCCAGTTACAAATGCGCAACAACATATGGGGTTTTGAGCATTTTCTGCCATTTAAGACAACCTTTTTTCTGTGATTTTGTTTGTACATTTACACCTGGAGGTGTGGCAACTCCAGGTTTGAATGTGCGTTGATTCTGATCTATGGGTAACATTCAGGTGCACCTGTGCAGCCTGCGTCACATGAGTCATTGCTAGGTGGGACTCACAGCCTCCTCCCTCCTCCCATTGTATGTGTGATTTCACGCTGGAGGTAACTAGGAGTTGGTCGCTATTTGTCGGCCTGTTTGCTCCATCCGTAATTGTCCATACGGCATAGGTAGGTTAGCGTTAGATCCCATGCCACTTTGAGATACCTTGACGGGGTGCTCGGGCTCGGTATGTTCTTGATATAAGAATATATTGGCAAAAGTCTCATTTTAATATCAGTGTGAGGGTTTAGCCATATATTGTCAATTGCATTTACCGTTGTAGTGCACCATTTTCCATGAATTGCCATCCCACAGTATCCCCACAGCAGTAATGTCCCCCACAGGGAGTGCCAGATCATTTTATATCCAGCTGGCGGCCATACTTAGAAGAGTGCTGCCCCAGAAGTGTCCTAGGCATGAGCCCTTAGGTGCCTTATTGTAAATACGGTACTGGTCACACCCTTGCCACTGACTTACATAATATACAGTATACCAACAGTCACAATTTTTCTGGGACCATGTTGGGAACTGGACTGCTCTCCTGTGTAGTATAGAAGATCTGTCAGCGCTCTTGTGTGATATTTGTGGAACATAAGGAGGAGCTGTTAGTTCTGCTGTGTGGTGTAATACAAAGGATCTGTCATCTCTCTTGTGAGGTATAGTAAAGATACTGTAATTTGTCAGCTCTCCTGTGTAGAGCTACAGAGTGTACTTGTCATTTCTCATGTGTGTTGTAGTAAAAATGACCTGTCAGTTGTCTAGTGTGGTGTAGAAGATAGGATTTGTCAGCTGTTAGTTGTCCTGTGACCGATCATCTCTCACAACAGGTGTAGTAAAGGGGACCACTCATTTTTCTGGCGTATTCTACTAAAGAGGGCCTTTCAGCTCTATTGCGTGGTATAGTAAAGACCTTTTTGGCAATAGACCCAGTTTTCCTGGACAGTCCTGCAAACTGGGTCAAAATGGGGCAGTGTTTAGGTATACCCCAAAGTGGACTTTTTAGTGTGTTTACTGTCAGTTTGGGGTAGTTTGTAGCGTCAAGGCTTCAGTGTCTTGATTTTCAGTGTGTAAAGATGACCTTACAGCGGAATAGTGTGGTATAGTAAAGAGGATCTATCAGCTCTCCTGTGTGGTACGGTAAAGAGGAGCTATCAGTAGTCCTGTGCGGTGCAGTAAACAAGATGTCTTCTCTATCAAATGGGCTGGTAAAAAGAACTTCTCAGCTTTCTTGTGTAGTATAGTAAAGACATACTTGAGAAAAGTCCTGATTTTGCCTATTTAGTGCAACATAGGCAATGATGGTGCGACCACCCTTCAACCTTTCAGCTGTCATGTTCAAGAACCGGCCCACGACAGACTCTATTGAGAGTAGGGGAACTGTGGGACGTGGGTCAGGCTCCTCCTGAATTGTGCCCGGGCAGCTCTCAGAGATTCAGGGTAAGCGGTTAATGAAGGCATACTGTCACGCTATTTGAGCAGAGGCTAGACCCCTGAAGCCTCGCTACTTAAAGGGAACCTGTCATCAACTTTATGTTGACCTCACTGAGGGCAGCATAAGTTAGTGACAGAAATGCTGATTTCAGTGGTGTGTCACAAGTGGTTGCCGAGAACCAGCATCTTAAACATTGTAGCCCAGGCCTTGAAAAGAGTCAAATCTACCTGAAAAGAGTCATGGTTATTTATAAGCTCCCACTCTCCCTGTCCATCTGCTGATGATTGGCAGTTCTCTCCTAAAGAGAAAGGGAGAAAACTAGGTAGAAGACTGTCAGTCATCAGCAGTAGGGCAGGGAGAGCAGGAATTCATGAATAACCATGACTCTTCTCAGGTGGCCAGGACTCTTTTCCAGGCCCAGTCTGCAATGATTGTGATGTTGGTTCTCAGCAACCACTTACTTTTAGCTTATAAATGACAGACCTCTGAAATCAACTCACCTGTCTCTACTTTATTCTGCAGTGAGTATGGGCAGCATAAAGTTGATGACAGATTCCCTTTAAGCTGATACAGAAACTCTCTGCTTCAATCACCATAGTGTCTATGACCAGAGATCACCAAATCACTGCAGTGAAACAGCCACCCACAACAGGCGCTGCTGATTCTTCTTCCGCAGTTCCTGCATCAGAGGAGAAACCTGCCACTAAGCCAGAGCAGACAGAAAAGATTCTGCCAGTGATTCAGAGGCTGGGGATGCTACTCAGCCTTAAACCCAAGCTAACAAAAGCAGAAAACGAGATCCAAGAGACCAGAGTAAGAGACTGGCCCTGTTATGTGTTGTGATACCACAAAGTATACCTTAGAGCAGGGGTGCACAACGTTTTCTGGTTCGGGGCCACATAGCCAGACTGAACCAATGACGAGGGCCGAAAATAAAATTTTAAGGGGTATTAACAAATGAAATACTGTAATTACGGCTTATTGAATATACAGTATATATTATTAATGTCTTGTTTAAGTCCCAGGATTCCCATCTAATGGGAGAAATACATGAAAAATACAGTACATGTGAGCCAGCCACAAGACATAGACATATGTGTCTGATACCATTTGGCTGGTTGCCGCACAGAATGGTATCAAGGGCCGCATGTGGCCCCCGGGCCGCAGGTTGTGCACCCCTGCCCTAGAGACTCTCCCTCACTAAGTTGCTCTACCACTTGGTATTTAAACAGTCATCCTCATCGTGCTGTTACCATTTTGAAATCATGATACCAAGACGACACTTAACAATTAATCAACAGTAACTCGCCATTGCGAGGCTTCAAGCAGGATGCTCAGACGGAAGTGGCCACTGAGCTTAGAGTGTCACAGAGTATCATCAGTAGATTGCAACAGAAAGACTGGAAGAGTCACAGAAAGACATAGAAGTGGAAGTCCTTTGGCCACATCCCACACTGATGACTGCTTCATTGTGAACAATGCCCTGCAGAACTGGATGATGAATGCCACACAATTCCAGGCTCATTTAAGGGAGGTGAGAGGAACCCAAGTGTCACGCCAGACCATCCAAAACCGTTTACATTAGCATGGTCTGCGTGCTAGGCGACCTGCAAGGCCCTGACCACACAACCAGGTACTGGTGTCATCATCTTGCATGGGCCAAGGAGCATCTATGCTGGATGAGGGACCAGTGGGCCTCAGTGCTGTTCACTGATGAAAGTCGATTCATGCTGAGCAGAAATTATGGCCGCCAACGATGTTGGAGACGTCAAGGAGAGCACTAACTGTTGTCATGAGACAAGCCTTTGGGTGAAGGTGGTGTTGTTACAGTGTGGGCAGGTGTTTCTAGTCAATACAGAACTGCCCTACACTTTGTGGATGGAACAGTGACAAGCCCATACTACTTGAATAACATCATTAATCCAGTCATTGTGCCTTTGTATGAACAATACAGGCCTATTTTCATCTTCATGGACGACAATGCATCAGCTCATTGAGGTCGCATTATTAGGTAACATCTGCTCGAGACTGGGGAACCTCACATGGAGTGGCCTGCACTTTCTCCAGACCTGAATCCTGTTGAAAACCTATGGGATCAGCTGAGTCGCCGTGTAAAGGCTCATAACTCTGTACCCCAGAACCTCAATGACCTGAGGGCCACCCTTCAAGAAGAGTGGGATGCCATGGCTCAGCAGACAAGTCAACTTGGCAAGCTGTAATTGATGCTCAAGGCCACATGGCAAGTTTTTGAAACATTGATATTTTTGTGGGGGTATACCCACAGTTGTTGGCTTGAGGAAATTACCATTGCATGCGTCTACTTAAATGCCCTACTTTCATGTAACATGAACTTTTTATGTTTTCCATAAATTTCACCCGAAAGCCAAATATCCCTAACTTTTTGTGAGTAGTATATACAGGGAATTGACTTTAACATGCTTAAAGCCCCCTGTGCCTGATTGTATTTTCACACTTAGGTGTGAGAAAACACCTCCCCATGTCACCCTATTGGAAGATGCATTTGACCCAGATCCCACCTGCTCTGATTGAATGCTTAGGCCTCATATATTTACAGTGTCTATTTTGCCAAAGACAAGAAGGAGCCAGAATGCTACTGTGTCTTGTGTATATACATGCTTTCTGTTTCGCTGGTCACTGGAGATCAACGTGGTAAGACGCCAGGGACGTCTTGTATTACAATATGGGGGAATGCAGTGCCCCAACCCAGCAAAGGGTTAACATAATGCTACTAAGTTGAATATTGTGATTTGCTGTTAAAACACTTATTTTTCTATGCACTATGGGGGAGATTTATCAAACTGGTTTATAGCTGAACTGGCTTAATTGCCCATAGCAACCAGTTAGATTCCACATTTCATTTTTCACAGCCCCTTTAGAAAATGAAAGTTGAAATCTGATTTATTGCAATGGGCAACTAAGCCAGTTCAGCTTTACACCAGTTTGATAAATCTCCCCTAATGTGTTCTTGATGATTATGGGCAGCATTGAATTTAGTCTGACAGCCTTGTAGTTGCTAGGAGATTGGCTGAACCCACCTCCTGGTGAGAAGATCAGAGTTTTTAGCCTGGAGAGAGGAGGTGTCTGTGAGAGCTCCACAGAAATAGTCCTGATCCAGGGAAGCTCTATCCCTGGGAATGTACTGCCAGTGAAGCTACTGACCACAGAGAGGAGACCCATAAAAGAATCGCAGGGTCATGCTTTGGACAGATAGTAAGGTACTGCTTGCTTATGGCACTAAGATTGTACTGCACGTTGAAAGGGTTAACTACCTCAAATACCTTCCACACTTCCAGACTGTCTTGCCAACTGATCTAGCACCTGCACCGGCCTGGGCATTGCAGAGGGAGTTAATTGCATTGCATGCCTATGATTATTTGGGAGGACTGAGAAGCATATTTAGAGAGAGAGAGACTTGGGGAGAATTACCACCATCATTGTCACTGTCTATACACAACCATTTGGAAGAGCACTACTGTGTAACTTATCTTTGGACTGTTCCTATTGCTGATATCTGTACTACTACCTCCATCATCTATTCAGTAAAGAGAGACTTTATTTATTGCAACAAAATGGGCCAGGTTATTGACTCCACAACCATACATCTGCCAGCCCACTAAACCTGCTCTCCTGACTTGCACCTCGCCAACCATTCACCATCATTCACCATCAAGAACACCCCACCTAACACCAGACAAAACACCCCTCAAAGTCCATGGTGTGCACCATCTAAATAAAAGGCTATACCCTAGTGCTGATTGGAGAGGTGACCCTGGATGAAGATCAGTCCTCTCAAAGATGGACTTTGCCAGAGAGTTTTTGGCTGATCTTTGGATTATGGATCCGCGGGATGTTTCCTGTACCAGGAAACAAAGTCTTGAGAGATCCTTGCTGTGGTATCTGTGGATGGGAGGGTTCTTTCTGAGTCCATTCAGTTCCTAACCAAGGCTTGGTTCTGCAAGTAGGATTGCTTCACTAGGAGATTTCCCTACTCGTATTGCTAGGGCTGCCCTTGTTCCGTAAGCATAATCAATTTCTGGATTGGAGTTCAGGCCAAATTATGCATTTGGGTTTGTCTTGTCATACCACATGCTTGACTCCTGTACAGCCTGCTCAACCTCCAAATGTACCACAAAACCTTCAAGGCTTGCCAGTAGTGTACCATGGTTTTGCTGATGTGTCCAATAGGAAAGAGGTCAAGTCCCTGCCACCCCATATGACTGTCTGATTGAATTGATTCCTGGGTCCACACCCTTTGTGGCAGTATATATCCATTGTCTTCACTTGACACTCATGTCATGGATGACTATATCAAGGAAACTATGAACAGAGGTTTTATTCGTAAATCTTTATCTCTAGCCGGACCTGGTTTCTTCCTTATCAAAAAGACAGACAGGTCCTTTCATTCCTGCATTGATTATCGGAGCCTAAAAGAATAACTATTAAAGGGAGTCTGTCACCTCATTTTCACCTATATAACTAACAGCAGTGCCCCACAGACGATTGCAGACACATCCCAGACATACCTGTGTGTACTTTGTGTCTATATTACATGTCCAGAAAAAGCACTTTTATTCGCAGCATGTCCGAGTTTTGTGCATATTTGTTTCCAAATACGAACATTACAGTCTATGTGATTGCATAAAAAATGCAGGATGGAAAAAATATTCATGTAAATCGTGATGAAATCCCGAAACAATACTGATGGTATATCATCAGGAATCCATGTGTATTCCAGAGCCCGAATACAGATGGATCTCAATACACTTGTGTGAAAGAGGTATTTCAGAAACTGAAGGGACCTTCTCTTCTGCTCCAGTCGTTCATCGCCCAGATGCTACCAAGCAGTTCTTTTTGGAAGTAGACACATCGTCCATAGGTTCTGGGACAGTTCTAGCACAAACACTAACATGTGTTATTTTAATGGACTGTGACTACTGGCTGTCAAAAATAAGACATGTCCCATGTTTGACCATTGTGATGGCCTGACGGCCCCCATTGAAGTCAATGGGCCCATTTTTAACAGCCGTCCTACTGAATGTCATCCGTCTGACAGGAATTAAAAACGTGTTGGTTGCTAGGAGACGCTGAGGCAGGGTAATCTCCTCTAGAGAGCAGTCTGAACCTAGAGAGCAAACATCAAAGAAGCCTACAGCAAGATGCCACACTCCATGAATGTTTAACACCTCATCTCACTGGTCCAGGAGCAGCCAGCTATCTGGAACAGTGCAACTGATGTGTACCATGACCTCCACCGAAAAGATGGTGCGTGGGCGATCATGTAACAATCCTGTTGATGTTTTTAGGGGGTTGGGAAAAAGGGCCAATTAAATTCATCTGTTTTCTTATGGTGGTTAGAAAAGGATGGTGAACAGATGTCTAACAGCCGTTAAAAATAGACTGCTGGACAAAAACATTGTGACATCCAGATGCAAAATAGCCATTAAAAACAGTTTAATGATTTTAACAGTTGTTTTTATTTCACTGTTGCGTGAATATAGCCTAATAATTAGTAAACTGCTGCCTTAATCCACTATGAGCATACTTGCCAACTTTTTACATATGGAACACGTTTTTTTTTTTTTTTTTAGAAATGGTTAAACATGAATGAGCAGAGACAGAGTTCAATGCTTCACTAGGAGATAAGCGCTGACTTGCACTGTAAGCCAGGGGGAGCTATGAGACCCTTTATTGTATTCATGTTTAACAAATATATATCATTGCAATACGATCATCTGGTCGGATATTTTAGTAATATTTTGTGTAAACCCTTAGGCTGGGACTACATGGAAACATTTTCTGGTATGACATTGCAATTTCTTTCATAGAGTGCCAGATGCAAGCAAGAGTGGTGCACTGAGTTGAATGTAACTTAATGCATTCCACTGCGATACAAATCTTGCATGATAGTCAAACTTATAGTGTCATTCTACCAAAAGTGCACCCAGAAATTATTACAGTGGCCAACTTTTGAAATCCAGTTCACTTGCTGTTAAGTGTTAACCCCTTTTCACATGTATGTGGTCAAGGGGACCTGTAGCAAAATTTTAAATGAAGCCCCCTCCATTGCAACAGCAGTCTGGAGGTCCGTATTATTTTGGGGTATGGTCTGGTTTCTTAGTTTTAAAGGGGTTGTCCGAGTTCAGGGCTGAACCCAGATATAAACTATTCTTTATTCTTTTACTACATATGAGTGGAGCATTGGAGTATTTTCTTGCTCGGATGCTCCCCCTGCCTTGCGCTGCATTGTGCAGCGCAAGGTCTGTTTGTTTACTGCCGGTGACGTACTGGGCTTCTCTTCAGTATGCTAGGTGGAGACTTCAATTAGCAGGGTGACCAGCAACTATAGTTTCACAGATCCTGCTGCAAGTGAGCGAGAACACATTACGACACCGATCACCATAGCACAGCTCAAGCAAACCCAAGAGCCTGTACTTATCAAGTGTACACCTACAGCCCCAGGTGCCATAGTGATAAGAAATCAGGAGAGGGAGGACTACCCTATACCCTGCTATTGTCTGCTATTTTGGCTGCCTCCATACCTCATAAGCTGGGGGCAGGCTCGGACTGGCTCACAGAGGTACAGATGTATGCCCCGGTGGGCCTCAAGCAGGGTGGGCCTCTAGTCCTCAATCCCCTGCACACCTGGCACATGGCACAGTAGAGTGGCTACACTACATATAGGGCATCTCAAACAGCCTAAACATCCATATAAAAAAAAACTAGGTGGATTATTTAACAGTTTATTATTATAGATGCATCTGGTGGCTGAGATGACTTTTAGACACAGTGACAGGCCAGCCAGTGTCCTCCTTTTCTAGGCACCCACCTTCTTGAAGTCGCAGCAGGGACCCCTATAATTAATCACTTATCTTACTGCTGTCTGCTGCTGTGTGAGCAGGTAATATTTGCATGTACCCATGTAGTGGGACCCTAGGATTAATTTTACTGGTGGTCTCTAGGCACCTCAGTCTGACACTGTAGTGGACTTAACTCCCGGCATATCTATTCTGTTATTATGGGATATCAGAGGACAATTCAGAGAGGGAGTATAGGAGAAGAGGACTTCAACTTCCAAGGTTTCTCAGGCTCACCAATTCTCCACTACTGAACTCCGTCCCCGCCTGAACTGATCACATGATGATGACGTCATCACAGGTCCTTCACACTTCTCCTCTCCACTGCTGAACTCCGATCCCGCCTGCACTGATCAAATAATGGTGACATCATCACAGGTCCTTCCCGCTTCTCCTCTCCACTGCTGAGCTTCTGCCTCTCTTGCACTGATCACATGATGGTAACATCATCACAGATTCTCCAGCTCTTGCACTGTAGCTGATCATAGTGCCCACCCTGCGGCACCCCCTACCGCCTTCTTCCTTGAAAATACCAGACATTTTTGGTAATTTATAAATTCCGGCTGGGCAATTTTTTTGTCTCAGAAGGAGGACATATCTGGAAAAAAGAAGACGTATGTCACCCTAAAGACTGCTCTAGAGGAGGCTATGGCACTTGTGGGGCACTGTGGCTGTCAGTTATGGCACAACTATGGATATAGTAGAAACTTATAGAAGGCTTTGGCTGAGCTTTATAGGACATTATCTGTTATGGCGGAACTGTGACTGGTATTTGTAGGGCAACTATGGCAAGTTATGGAGGCAGTGGATGAAATGTTTTGGGGCTTTGACTGGCACTGATATGGCACTGTTGACTGCTGTCTCATATGGTAGCGCTGTGGTTGCTGTGTTAGATGGGCATTGTGGCTAGAACTTATGGGGGCACTGTGGATGGCATTTGTAGGAGCATCACGGTTGTCACTTTTGGCATCAGTGTGAATAGCTCCTATGTTACCAATATTGCTGGGAGTTGTAGCGGCAGCATGGATTTCACTAACAGAGACTCAGTGGCTGGCAGTTTAGGGGCATAGTGGCTGGCACTGTGGGCACTGGCTATTACCCCAGGCATCACTATGGATTACACCTATGGGGTCAATATTGCTGGTATTTCTTTGGGACTATGGCTGCCAGTTACAGAGACAGAAGATAAAAACTAATGGGGGCATTGACTGGTACTTATATGGAGTTGTTGGCTGTGACGTATGGTGTTATTGGTGTGCTGTGATACAGACATGTGAAAAATCTGTTCCAATTTACATGTTAAGGCCTCATTTACCAAGGTCTGTCCTTGTTGCCCCTAGCAACCAATCAGAGCTCAGCTTTCATTTCTTTAACTGCTCTGCAAAAATATAAAAGCTGCTCTCTGATTGGTTGCTATGGGCAATGAAGACAATCTTACTGGTAAAGAGCGTCGATAAATAAGAACCCATTCCACAAGGTGGATGTTCACCTTATTATTTATTGTATGTAATGTCCTAATATATATAATACATATTTATATATTTAGGCCAGGCTGTGTTCCAATTTGCAACTTTCCGACGCAATAAAACTAGTGTAGAAGATTGATCCATTCACCCCTCTGCGTTCACCTGAACAGTTGTCCACCCTCAGCATCACCAGCGACTGCTCTGATTCGGCTCAACAGTACTGGGACTCCTAACACTGTTCTGAGTCCTAGCAATGCTCTGCTAAATTGGCTATTTCAGAATGAATTTCATTTTAAGGCATATTCCCACCTGGGACATTTATGGCATATGCATAGAATGGGGCCCCCGATGTGTACAGACAGCAAGATGTGCATGCGTGGCCACCCTTCATTCACCGCTATGGAATTGCAGAAAATAGTTTGGCAATTTTCATGAGTCCTATCGTGGTGAATGAAGAGCTTGCCATGGTTCTGCTGCTTGTTCTCCATTCGCTGCTGTGTGCTCGCAATATTTG
Source organism: Rhinella marina (assembly GCA_900303285.1). Classification (NCBI taxonomy): domain Eukaryota; kingdom Metazoa; phylum Chordata; class Amphibia; order Anura; family Bufonidae; genus Rhinella; species Rhinella marina. Next base: position 29,209 of record ONZH01000247.1, read on the forward strand.
GAGCTCCCATAGAAATGAATGGAGAGGATGCCGCGCACGCGCAATGTGCTCTCTGTTTACTTTAGACTCCTGTTCTGGGGATATGAGCAGGTCTCAAAGGTGAGACCCCCACCTATAGGACATTTATGGCACATCCTATCGATATAAGCCATATATACCTCAAATGGGAATACCCCTTTAACCTCCTCCCTAACAAAATTGTGCATACACCCCTTAACCCTTAGATTCCCAGCGCCGTACATGTACGGCGCTGGGGCGATGCGGACACATGGCTCCCGCTCGCACGTGCGGCTGGCGTCAAGGCCCGGCAAGTCTCTGCTGTTTCATAGGCCTTTAGATGCCGTGATCACACGTGATCACGGCATCTAGTTGCGTCTAAACCCGGAAGCGTACAATCGGGGTGTTTGTACACGATCTGAAAGCTGTAAACCTCGCTGATGAGGTTTACAGCTTTCAAAGTGCAATTCTTATTCTGGCCAGGATAAGAAATGAGCAAATTCGGTCATTAATTCAAAATGAAAAAACCCTCATTGCTCATAAAGAAAAAATAAAAAACACAATCTATTTGCTCATATTTGAGCTTTAAAATAATCACAAAAAAATTTAAAAAATGTAAAAAAATATATAAAAAATAAAAAAAGTATAAAAGTTTAAATCACCCCCCTTTCCGTATAATTAAAAAATAAATACCTAAATAACAATAAATATAGATATCATTGGTATCACCGTGACTGAAAACGCCCGTACTTTTAAAATATAAAAAAAATTCCAATACGGCGAGTTGTGTGCCGGAAAAAAACGTCCAAATGGCGATTCGCGTTTTTTTTGTCGCTTTTTTTTTCTAAAAAAATTAAATAAAAAGTGATCAAAAAGTCATACATACCCCAGAATGGTATCAATAAAAACTTCAGATCGCCTTGCAAAAAATGAGCCCCCATACAGCTCCGTACACATAAATACCAAAAAGTTATAGGGGTCAAGATATGACAAAAAAAAGAAGGCCAACTTTATAATTATTTTATCACTATCAAAACGCAGGAAAAACTATACATATTAGGTATCGCCGAAAAGGTTAAACCAAAGAACACAAATTAAAGAAACCGAATAAAGACACAGGACATGTTAACTATGGAATAAATGGCCAAATTGTTTATTTAAAATGTTAAAAAATGGCAAACCCCTGACTCACGGAGAGTCACACTCCAGCACCCAGGAGAGGAAAACCCCCTGTGGAGGAAACCTTTAGGGTTGGCTGCCACATAAATAGTAGGGGGGGGTTCAGCAGCCGGACCGATCGGGTTGGCTAGGCAGATGTCCCTTTTCTCCCACTGGGCAATGGGCAATGATTATGTCAATCTTTCACTGAGGTACACCACCGTATAGTTACAAATCTCAGTTTCCGTTTCTGACAACTCACGCTACCAAGATGTGGAGGAGCACATGGATCATATCTCTCTTGTCAGGGCCACGCTATGGAGGCCATTAGACACTCTCTTCCCTCTGCCCAACTGTCATCTTCCCCTCAACTGCCTCTTGCTGTCTACTGTCCTTGACTGAGCCTAGACATCTGATTGGTGCTGAGCTCCATTCAAACCCCCACATATCAGACACAAGAAGACAGGTAACAGAGGACAGACATCATATACACGAGTGATTCCTGATCGGCTATATGATTATATGGCCAGATATCAGGAATGAGCATTCCTATGAACACTTGTTCCCAGTAATTGTCCCAGATATCGTGCTGCAGCATAGCCCCTGAAACAGAAGAGTTATACTTACCTGCTTCCCGTCGCTCTGGTCCTCCTCAATGCCCCCACTGCCCCCATCTTCTGGTCCTTGCGTTATGTACACCTGACATGCATGGTCATGGTCACATGTACCTCTCTAGCCAATGACTGGCTTCAGCAGGATTGTGGCCACAAGCAGCATGGCACTGCTGAAGCCAATCATTGACTGGAGGGGTACATATAACTATACCCATACACTGACAGGTGTAAACAGTGCAGAGACTTGAAGATGGAGACAGCAGGGGCAGTACAGAGGACTGGAGTGGCAGGGAGCAGGTAAGTATTAATCTTCTATTTCAGGGGCCATGCTGCAGGAACTTGTTAAAAATATTTTTTTACCAGAAAAGTGGCGACATTTCCTTCCATCCTGCCTCCTATTCATAAATCAGTGCAGAGGATGGCACTCACTGGTTATTACCACCTCCTGCCAATCCAGTTACAGGCACTATGCAATAACCAGTAAGCACTTTGCCTTACTAGCAAGACACTTTTTTTGTGATTTAGCGCACATTGTAGTTCAAAAAATGTAACTATCTTAGGGCTTGTTCACACATCAGTTATTTGATTAGTTATTTCCATCAGTTATTGTGAGCCAAAACCAGAAGTGGAGGCTCCATAGACATAAGGTATAATGAAAAGATTTGCAACTGTTCTGTGTTTTGACCGCACCTCGTTTTGGCTCACAATAACTGATGAAAATAACTGATCAAAAAACTGAAGTGTGAACAAGGCCTTATTTGTTGGACTACCAAAATAATTTTTGCAACAATTTTTTACATGACACATAGGGCCTTATAATTTATTTTTTAGTAGTGTTATTTGGGGGAAATGTACAAAACATTTTAAAAAAGTATTTTATTATAACATTTTTAAAATATATTATAATTAGTTCCTTATTTTGTGTCAGCCGTTTTGTTATATAATATGTATAGTTTCACGTGAATGAGGTGATAATGGTGACGGTTTTGGTTGGTGTGGGTATTTTTTCTTTTATGTTTCTTTTTAAATTCTTTTTTTTTTAACTTAATTTGTAATATATATTTTTAATATATTTCTGCTACATAAGAAGGGGTCATAAGAAGACTTTTAGGGGACACTGGCACTTTTTTAAAATTTTGCACTTTTTCCTTTTTATTTTTTCCTTTTATTTTTATTTGTATTTTATTAATATTTTATTGTATTTTTTCATAATTGGTTTATTTTATCATAAAAAGACTGTTGGGGGACAGCTTGATGTGCATCCTTGGGCATTTGCTGCCATCTCTACTTCTTGTTCCCAGCTCCTGCTGGCATTTACTGCGTGCTCAGACAATCACCGGCCACGGTATAGTTTATGCTGCCCTCTGAGGGCTTGTTTTTTGAGGGACAAGTTGTACTTTCCAACGCCACCATTTAATATTGCATACGGTGTAGTGGGAAGCGGGAAAAAAATTCCAAACCGGGTGAAATTGCAAAGAAAACGCTATTCCGCTACAGTTCTACGGGTTTCTTATTTACAGAGTTCGATGTGCATTAAAACGGATCCGTTACTTTCATTCTACTGGTCAGTACGAATCCGGCAATACCTAATATGTATAGTTTTTCCTGCGTTTTCATAGTGATAAAATAATTAGAAAGTTGCACTTTTTTTTTTTTTCCTTGTCAAATCTTGACCCCTATAACTTTTTGGTATTTATGTGTACAGAGCTGTATGGGGGCTCATTTTTTGCGGGACAATCTGAAGTTTTTATTGATACCATTCTGGGGTGTGTATGACTTTTTGATCACTTTTTATTTAATTTTTTTTAGAAAAAAAAAGCGACAAAAAACGGCAAATCGCCATTTGGACGCTTTTTTCCGCCACACAATTCGCCGTATTGGAATTTTTTTTTTTATATTTTAAAAGTACGGGCGTTTTCGGTCACGGTGATACCCATGATGTCTATATTTATTGTTATTTAGGTATTTATTTTTTAATTATACGGAAAGGGGGGTGATTTGAACTTTTATATGTTTTTTATTTTTTATATATTTTTTAACATTTTTTTTTAAATTTTTATTTTACTATTTGAAAGCTCAAATATGGGCTTATATATTGTGGCTTTTTTTTTTCTTTATGAGCAATTATGGATTTTATAGACTCAGAAATCCAAGAATTGCTCATTTCTTATCCTGGCCTACCATCTAGTGGCCAGAATAAGAATTGCACTTTGAAAACTGTAATCCTCACCAGCGAGGATTACAGTTTTCATATGGTGTACAGACACCCCGATTGGCCACACGGGGTGTCTGTACACCACCCGGGAAGCGATCACGGCATCTAAACCCTGATGAAAACGCCGCCGATGGCGGTAAGTAGCGGCAAGTCTCTGCTGTTAGAAACAGCAGAGACTTGCCGGCCATGACGCCCACCGCACTTGCGAGCGGGCGCCATGTGCCCGCATCGCCCCAGCGTCGTACATGTACGGCGCTGGGCGCGAAGGGGTTAAATATACCCGTGCGAAGCAATGTTTTCTTCCACTGCTACCCACTGTGTTTCCTCAAATTACCATGGCATTGACCTATAATTCAGGCCACCCTGAAAAGAAGGACCTAAAAGGACCCCCCCCAAGGTCCCGGTAAACCACGCCCCCGACCCGGTCAGGTCATGCCCCCTCCCACTCCGCAGCCAATGGGGATTGAAAAAATGAAGGTAAAAATCAACTTCTGTCAGCTGCATTGACTTTCTCTCTGCAACGACACACAGAAACATTAAATGAAATAGATGAAATATACCCAGGCGAAGCCAGGTCTTTCTGCTAGTATATATATATATATATATATATATATATACACACACACCTTTAAACAGTCACATGGCCTGGATCTGTGTAGAGGTGAAAAAAATCAATTTGACAGGATAGAAATGAACGGGAACGCAAGCGATTTCACTTATTAGAGCTGGAGTATAGATAAATGGGCTGCAAAGGTAGCAGATGCGCCCAGGCTCTAATGCCTCGAGGGACCCAAATGTCCCCCTGTGATACAAGAAGATTATAAAGAGGGTCTGGTTACTCATCTCTAGATCTGTGAATACATGGTAACACAAATATCAATAAGTACAAGCAATGCAGAGCACTCACCTGGCTAGTGCACCTATCTTAAGCATGTTAAAATAATCATTTTCTAGACTGCTGGAAATTGTCATGTACACATATAGCAAATGAATGCACAAGAGAAAGCTAAATCCCATAGGCAATGGTTTTATATTAGTTGAGAGTTTCTGATGTCAGCAGTAAAGTAGTGATGTCAAATTTGATTAACCTCTAGAATAATTTAGTAATGTGGAAGCTATTCCGTTGTCTACAGCTCAGCAAGGGAATTTATAGGGAAGAAAACCAGACTAAAATATACTAAATATAGCTAGTTTCCATGGTTACGAGAGCAGGGAGATTCCTCGGAGTCGATGAGACTCTATCTATTCCAAGGTATATGTGTTGGTATCTCTCTGGCGAGCCCTCATCTGTCTAATAGTGTAGAAAAGCATGTGTCTGCTTCCAGAGCTATATCATTTAATATTTATCATGGTTTGGCTTCATTCATTTATGTAATATTGTTACAGATATCTTTTATACAAGTTTAATCTATTCGATTTACTATATCAGTGCATGAACAATCTCGTGTCTCATCTGGGACAATGTGCAGGTAAATGTAACTTATCTTACTTACCTTCCAGCTGAAGCCATTTTGCACCCATCTTTCAAATGTGACATATTGAAATGATTTAATTATTAACATTTACAATATGTGCATTTTATGTTAGCATCATTTTTAAAACTTAACTTTTGTATTTTGTGGACGTTAATAGGCTTATAAGTTCCTAAAACTTTTTTTACCTACCAGTTATGTTTTGAAGTGGTTTTGAGGGGTCGCTAAATTATAAACACTCTGTAGAAGGAAGTGCTGGTATGTATGTGTGCATATGTATATGCATGCATGCCCCTTAATGAGGCATGCATATACATTTATATCTATATATGGGCCTTCTATATATGTATCTGTGGGTCTCCAGATATGCCCCAATATGTGGTGCCCTCTGATGCATATGATGCCCCCTATATATATTATATTGTGCCCCCAGTTGCTCCTAATGTATATAGATACATGTATATATGCCCCAGTTTTATATGCATTTATCTATATACATATAAACTGACCCTCCACCCTGCATCCCCCTGGAGGCACATACCAGCGCACTTGCAGGAGGGAGATGCCGCCCTGATAACAGTCTCAGGCACATCAAAGGACAGAGGATTGATAAGATCATCTACCCTTTGTCACACACCTCTGGTATCAGCTGTTCACAGCAAGGGTTGCTATGAACACGGGTGTTGGTCTCCTCCAGGCCAAGGCCTTGCATTGTAAAGGTTTATTACACCTGATTGATATCTGGTGTCATTTTGTGCAGACCCCAAACAGGTAGTTGGTGACATGCTAAACCTGTTTTTATAGCATGGACTGTCCACACCTTCCCCCCTACCTATGATAGATAAATAGTCCAGCATTTAGAAGCTTTCACCAGAGGAGCTTTGACCAACACAAGAAGAAGAGCTTTGACCTCCACTAAGCAGAGGAGCTTTTGACCACCACAAGCAGAGGGGACTTATCACCACAGAGGAAGGAAGCCAAGCAGCCCCTCCAGAAACAGAGACTGGCTAAGTACCCCTGGAACTCCCTGTTACCCCTAATTATCCCCAAACTCCTGACCCCTGCAGTGCCTTTATCACTGCAGATAACCCCTTGCATTCCCCTATAACCCCTGTAACCACTTTTAGGGACAGCTAGTAGTAGGCTTGGGAGGGTACTGCTGTAATTGCTGTATTTCTGTGTGAGTGTATGTGTTTAGTTAGTATTGTGGGTTAGTAAGTGGGATTGTGCAGTGTAGTTGAGTTTTTATACTGAGGGTGTGTTATTGTATTGTTGTGCGGCTATATGTATATATATTTATATACACCAATATAAATATATATAGATATAGTCTAAATATTAAACCGTAGACGAGTTATTTTGTAATAAATCTTTTTATTATTTAAATACTGTATACATTGTCTTTGTGTAGCCGCCATAGTACAGTTCAGTACACATAGTGCAGGGAACGGATTAAATAAAGGAAATAAATAGGCGGAGCTAGCGAGAGCAGGTTATGCCTATTTATGAATATTGATTATTAATATTCCACAAAATATTATTAATTAATAGCTCCTTTAACACACTCCATAAATCACCCCATTTAAAAAAAACCTGCACCTTCAAAGCATTCAAAAATTCAAAATGGCATTTAGGTTTTTAAGTTACGTTTTTAACCCTTTAGGAGTTTCACAGGTATTAAAGGGGTATTCCCATCATAGACAATGGGGGCATATCCGCTGGGACCCACACCCAGGGCCGTTTCTATAGGCGGGCGAGGGTGTGCGACCGCACGGGGCGCGTGTCTCTAGCAGGAAGAGGGGGGCGCCGCGCCCTGGCTATATCTACAGGCTGGCAGGCAAACTAAGTAACCGGCCGGGCTACTAACTGCGATGCTCCACTAGGGCGGAGTGCGCTAATCTCTGGCTGTAAGGGGCAGGGCCTGGTACATGTCCGGAAGGCCCAGACAAGCGCGCTGTGCGAGGAGACGTTACAGCGCTGCTGCATGTCCGTGCGTCACTCACTTCAGGCAGGAGCAGAAGAGCACAGTGGGAGCGCCATTTTCTTAGTCCCGAGACCCCCTCAGTCAGTTTGTCACAGTGCACTCAACACAGAATCCAGCCAGGGTCTAATCTCAGAGTCAGCCTCCAGTCCTCCACCAGGAGATTCAGTCAGGAAGTGTGATACCCAGCCAGGTTAGGTATAGTCAAAGTTAAAAGAGTATTAAGTTAAAAATACACTATGGGCCTATACAATGGTACATTCACATATATAGTTATGCTCAGTACTGTTACTGTACATGGCAACTAGATGCTGTGATCACGTGTGATCACGGCATCTAAAGGTCCAGCAAGACGCCGCCAATGGGGTAAGTAGCCGCAAGTCTCTGCTGTTAGAAACAGCAGAGACTTGCCAGCCATGACGCCCGCCGCCCGCCGCCCGCCGCCCGAGTCTAAGGGTTAAAAGACCTCTGGACAAAAATTATTTTTTTCTTTTACATTTTTTTCACAGTTACCACTGTAACTGGGGCATTCACAGGAACCCCAGTTACAGTGGAAAACAGCCCCCACCGGGACTTACAGGGGAAGCGGCTCTGTTGCTTCCTGCTCTCCACCATGCTCTCATGCAACGCTCTCCTTCCTGCACAGGAGAAGGCCGAAGCGGTAATAAACTGCTCCTGTCTTCTCCTCAGGGTCCCCGCTGTGTCTGTCAGCTGGGTCCCAACCTGCTCCTGTTGATCTGCGCTGGGATTAAAGTGCTGCCTGAATGTGTATATACGTTCTATCTGCATGGGACATGTGCAGATAGGACATATATACGCAGTGCGCAGTCGGGAAGGGGTTACTAAAGCCATAAACTGGAGGTGGATCTGCCGAAGTTATGAAGAGGTGCCAGCCTCTCCATAACTCCGGCGCATCCATCACCATTTCTAAATGTAAGCCAGCTTCCTATCTGTCTTACATTTAGACCATTTTCTATGCTTAAAACATGTCACTCCCTGCCCATGTCACTCCCACAATTTTAGACCTGGCGTGAACGGAGAAGTTGCAGATAGCAGTACAACTAACTGTGCGGTGCTATCTGCACCTGAAATATGCTGAATTTAGGTGTATTGCAGCATAGTAAATGACCCCCTTTATATTTATTTTTAAAAGATTTGCTTTTTTTTTTAAATCCAATATGAAGGTGTACCTTATTGATATTGGGGGTCTACATTTTTTAGGATGTTTATCAGGCACCATTTCTGTTTTGCAGAAGCCTTAGGTGCCAAGGCTTAGGTGGAAATGGCACCCCTCAAGGAATTCATTTAGGGTTGTAGTGAGCTTTTTGACCCCACAACTGTTCCATAGAATTTATTAGACCATGACAATTAAATATTTTATGCTTCCAGAAAAATGCAGGTGTAGCACAACATTTTTCATTTTCTCTAGGGCTAGCTTGAGAAGAAGTATCCTGCAAATTATTACACAATTTCTCTCAAGAACGGCAATATGTTCTATGTGGTTGCAAACTGGAATTTATGTGGATGGTTTTGACCCCATAGGTGCTTCATAGAGTTATTAAAATTACCTGTCTTTAGCCCCAAATTTTGCATTCACACAACTGCTAAAAGGAGAAAAAAACTCCATGATTTTCCCTGAATACGTCAAAACCAATATGTGATCATAAACTGCTGTTCAGACACACAGCAGGGCTCAGAAGGGAAGGAGCACTATTTGGCTTTTGAAGCACAGATCTGACTGTAATGGGTTCCATGTTACATTTCCAGTGTCCCAGAAGTGCAGTAGAAACACTTTAGAAACTACCACTGAACTACCCCAGACCAGGGGGTATCTTCAATATAGTTATGCAATGTTTCTGCTGTGTATGCCAGCAGATTAGAAATGGTGGGCAGTAGTTGGCAGGAACATGGCTAACCAACATGTTCCTCCCTTCTTGGTAGAAGTGCGCTGGTACTACTTCCTGCCAGGAGGGGAAGTTCCTGAGAGACAGCGAGGAGACAGGAAGCATATGCCTGAGCTTGTACTCAAAGGAATCTTAACAAGTGATCCTGTGAGACCCTTACTCCAGGAAGAGTGCCAGAGTCAAGAGCACTGCTTCAAAACAAGCTTCAGTGTATTTAGACAGCAGAAGGATCAACAAAACCACAGCTTTACAGACCCTGCTGCATATGAGGGACCATGCTCAGACACCCATCACCAAGAACGCTTCCAGGCCAGTCTAACTTCAGGCCTATATACCACCATGGACACTTATCCTCACAAGTGTCTGCACAAGCCATTTAATTGTCACCTAACCAACCACCATACCTCATCATGTGGTGGCCAGAACTGCATTTTGTACCTACTGCTGCTGGATGTACCACAATTACATTTTGCAAACAGTTACATTTTGCAAAGAGAGACCTTTACTTCTGGCCTGGCTCTTCAAACTACCTTTCCACTGTATCGATCCTCAGGATGCAATGGCCTGAGGGAGTACACTTTGACACAACATCTCATTAGGATCACTACCACTCCCATCCTCCTCAGGGGCTCGCTGCATATAAACCAAGGAATTTAGGTAAAAGTCTAGTGATGGTTTTGAACCATAGGTGCTTTATATACTTTATAAATTAAGATTGGACTGTGAAAATGAGTTTTTTGAAAATAGTACATTACTTTAGCCCCAATTTTTAATTTTCACATTGGGTAAAAGAAGAAATAGCACCCTACAATTTATTATGCAAGTACACAAGTACAGAAATGTGAACATGTGATCAAAAACAGCTGTCTGGGAAAATGGTAGGACCCAGGATGGAAGGAGCATCATCTGGATTTTGGACCAGAATTAACAGAATTTTGTTGAAATGATTTTTAAACGCCACAAACTTTTCATTTATTTCAAGTAAACTGTGTGAGGGCTTGCTTTTTTTGTAGGAAAAGCTGTAGTTTGTTTTATTAGTTCCATTTTGGGGTACATATGGCCTTTTTGGTCCCTATTTATATAATTGTTTAGGTCAGATGAACAAAAAACAGCTATTCTGTCAGTGTTTCTTATTTGTATGTGATTCATTATGTGGTATAATTGATATGTTAATTCTGAGATGATACAATTACTGCAATGCCAAATTTATATTGTTTTTTATTTGATTAATTTGACACCTTAAAATCACAGGTATTTTATGTTTCCATATTCTAGGACCATAACTTTTTTTATTTTTCTGTTGATGGAGCTCAATTAGTGCTTGTTTGTGGGGCCATTTGTAGCTTCCATTGGTGCCATTTTAGGGTAAAAAAGTTACATTTTTTATTAGTCGGACTAGGGGACATAATATTTCACTGTCCTTTTTGCTCGTGTAATACAATGCAATACTGTATGCATTAGAGTGCATTATCCTAGTCAGTTTTTTATTGACAGTAAGGCTATTAGACCTTGACTCTGATAGGGCCTAACCACCTTTCATAGTTGTCAGACCCAGTGGTCATTGTCTCTCCTATGGTCATCATAGCAACCATCAGCACCCTGCGATTGGAGGGAGACCCCTCCGACAACCACATAGATGCCGTGGGCACTATTGACATTACTGCAGCAGAGTAAACAAAGTCCATCAGGAACACTGAAGTGGTGGTGCTGGAGGGGTGAGTACTGTTTTTTTTCTTATCATATTCCCTGCTCTTTGCTATCTTTTTAATTATGCACAACCCCTTTAATGTGCATATTTTCTTAAATTAAATGCTCAGCATGTCATGTATACTTTTCATTGACAAAAATTGTGTCAAAGGCATTGGCTCAGCTGTTATGACAATGTGACCTAGTTTTTTTAATGTGATATTGTAGCTGGCAGGTTGACCCACCACTGCTTAGCATTATTTCCTGCAGCAATAGGTTAAAGGACTATATTTGTGCACATGGAGATATATGCTTTCTAGATGTACCTTGTACATACAGTATGCCCATTTCCAAGCAAAGCATAATATCTGATAAATGAAACCTGACTACAGCAGATTCAGGAAGAGAACACTCCCCAACATGTCCATTCCTCTTAAGGTGTTAATTGATAAGCTGCTGTGTATGCACATATACACAATCAGCACCCTGATAGGTGGGGACAGCTGTGCACCTAGGCTTTCTTCTGTCTTAGGCAAAAACTTAAATGGCACCGCCCCCATGCCAGTTTCTTAACCTAACCCCTTTGCCACAATGAAAGCGCTCATTGCCCATGGCCCTTCTGCGGCCCCCCTCTTGCCCCTACCTGGGGCTGCCTGAGTCAATTGCCTCACCTGGCCTCATTGGTGGTACACCCCTGGGTGAGGAGCCAGGGAGAGAGGTGTTCTTCTCATGAATATACTTCACTCATAAACTATGTGCCCTGTGTGTTCTTTCAGCACTGCTAGCAGCTCCTAATGTTATTTTGGCCACTAGTAGTGTGAGTGTGGACCTATAGCTGTAATATGTTGCACTTTCACTATATTAAACGGGTATTCCCATCTCAGACAATGGGGGCATATCGCTAGGATATGCCCACATTGTCTGATAGGTGGAGGTCCCACCTCTGGGACCCGCACCTACATCGAGAATGGAGCGGGGAAATGAATGGAGGGCGCACTGCGCATGCGCAGCCGGCGTTCATTCATTTCAATGGACCACTGAAAATAGCCGAGCATTGGTGCGCGGTCCGCTGCCATTCACTTCTATGGGAGCAGCGCCTGGTGGTGGCCGGACCCCAGGAAATCCAGGGTACTCCAGCCACAGCTCTCCCCGCTCCGTTCTCCTTGTAGGTGGGGGGACCCGCACCTATTAGACAATGGGGGAATATCCTAGTGATATGACCCCATTGTCTGAGATGGGAATACCCCTTTAAGTTGACAGATCTGCTTCTAACATGCAACATACATTTTTAATTACTTCATGGGACAAAGTTATCTAACACCTTTATCTCCAATGTAAAAAAGTGACCACTTAAATATAAAGGGAGTTGTCACGCTCCTTGAATACAGTGCATTTGGGAATTTTAGTATGTTGAGACCGGATGCTAAAATTAAAAAAATTTAAGTTTTCTCCCATAAATCTGCACTCAATACCCCATAATAAGAAAGACAAAACAGAATTTTAGGAATTTTTGCAAATTTATTACAATGGAAAAAGTAAAAAAAATTCTCCTGTGTGTGATGGCTCTTGAAGCACTCATTTCAGCTGCAGTCCTCTCCTTGTGAATCTCCACCAAATTCACAAATAGCCTTTTCTTGACAATCCTTTCAAAGCTGTGGTTCTCCCTGTTGCTTGTGCACCTTTTTCTAGGACACTTTTTCCTTCCACTCAACTTCCCATTAATATGCTTGGATACAGTACTGTGTGAATAGCCAGCTTTGGTAGTAACCTTTTGTGGCTTCTCCATGATTGTGTAGTCTACTGAACCAGACGTAGGGAACATTTAAAGACTTAAGAAACCTTTGCAGTTGTTTTGCGTTGATCAGCTGCTTAGAGTCTGACACCATGAATCTACAATATTGAACTTAGCTGTTTCATTAGCTGTAAGCTATAATCATCAGCATGAAGAGAAATAAATGTTTGAAATAGACCACTCTATATTTAATGAATCTATATAATATATGTTTCAGCTTTTGAATTGAATTACTGAAATATGTATAAATTAACTTTTTGATGATATTCTAATTTATTGAGATGCACCTGTAGCTCCTCTCTCTTGGACCCTTCTCTATGGCGTCCATATGCCCTGACAATGAATCACCTTTAAAGGAGCTATTCAATGAACAGTATTATGCACAGGATATGTGATAAATGTGATAAATGTATTATTGCTAAGGATGCAACCACTTGGAACTCCAACGATCCTGAGAATTGTGGTCTCTGAGTCACCTGTGCAAATGTTGGTCAGTCATTTTGTTGACTTCTATGGGACTAACAGAGTGTTATCTACATCAGTACCATAGAAGTGACTGGTGCAGTAGACCAATATGTGCACTACTGTGACTGCGCTTGCAGGGACACCCCTGTTCTTGGGATTACTGGGGTTCTGACCTCTGGATGTTTTTGCATTATCATATACCAAGACCTATAACATTTTTATGTTTCATTCTACAGAGATGTGTTAGGGTTTGATTTTTGTTCAGTTTTTTTGTGCAATTCTGGCATTATTTGTTTATTTCTTATGCCATTCTCCTTGTAGGATGAATTACATGATGATTGTATAGTGTGGATCGTTACAGATGTTGCAATACCAAATATTTGGAGGGGTTTTTATTTTTGCATTTTTCCATTGAAAAGCATTTTTCTATAGAAAAGGTGTATTTTTCTCAAATAAAACTGTATTTAACTCTTTCTACTTTGATATGAGATCATTTGATAACTCACATAGTACACTGTACTACTTATGAAGTGCAGTGTATTATACTGTCAGCGGGAGCCTGATAGGCATATACAGTCAGGTCTGGGGGCCTTCATTAGGCCCTTGGCTTCAGTGTACAGACATCAGCACCCCACAATCTCATTTGCATGGTGCTGATGCGTAAGAGAGAGCCTCTTTCCCTCTTAATCACTTAGATGTCGTAGTCGCTATTGACCTCTGCATCTAAGGGGTTAAATGTCCCAGATTGGCGCTTCTGCTGATTGGGCTTTAGAGCAGGTGCCTGTCAAGCGAGAGCTGCTCTTATTCTAGGCCACCTAAAAAGGCGGTGGCCTAGAATATGGCCTGTTAATGACCACCGTAAAAAGGCATAAAGGGGTTAAGCATCTTTAGCAATAACTAAACAGTTTCTTGGATTTTCTATCATGTATCTGGCTGTACTTTTCCGATTCCAGAACCTGTACAGAATCAAATAATCTGGCTTTAGAATCGTTAAGTAAAAACAATTCATGCTACAAGTTCAGATAATATTTTTCTAGCACAAGGTAATGATATTTATTAGTTCTCATCTTATGTTTTGCACGTATTGTACTATCCTTAAGCCAAAAATATTAAAGGAAAACTAAAGGTAAATTTTCCGCCTGGTGATTTGCAGCAAACATTAACTGCTCTTTATTATGAGCTTTGGCTGAGGTTGATATGAGATTAGTGAGATGTTCTTGGTATTATTTGCTTTGATAACCTTTGTGGTTCTTACATCAAAGTCAATTATATGTGACAACTAAATGGCAAACAACGTCCACATATTTATTTAGCTCATAAAATTGCTAACATACATTTTCTTTGCTAATGTCAATTGTGCCTTTATGGAAACATAATCTTATACAATTTTATTCAGTTTTTACATTTATTCTTTCTTCCATTGGCATCCTTGTGATTTGATCATTTGTACAATATTTGGACAGATTAAAGCATATGTTTAATCTAGGAGACATTTAAAAATAGAGATTTCCTTTGCTCTTAAAGAGCATCTGTCACCATGATCATGAGGGGCTGGCCTAGTCCCTTGGAGCACCAATTTGCCTCTTCCTCTCCCCTATTGCCACTCTCCTCCACTGATTGACAGGACCATGCATCCTCACTGTTCTGATGCCGGGTTTTGAAATCTCACTTATATGCCTGTGACAGTACAATTGATGCATGAACAGTTGATCTCAGCAGTGGTGAAGCAGTGAGGAGGAGGTGAAGCAGTGCTCTAAGGGACCAGGCCAGCCCTTCAGTGCTCAGAGCACCTCAGCTGCATAACAATAAAAATATTAATTTATCTGCAATGGAACATCCGTTTGCAACAAGAGAGCGGTCTTTGCATTCACCATGGTCAACCTTACCAGGCAGTATGTCTGGTTTAATAGGGTTGATCATGGTGACAGATGCTCTTCAAGCTGTTCTTAATTCCTGTCTGTGGAGCTGATTACAACCTGCTACATGGTGAATGAACTGACCCTTACGAGCTTGGGATGCCAGAGTTATAATAGTCTTAACAATAATCTTTTTCAAACATGGTTGGATTATGTTCTGTCATCTCACTGTATTTGTGGTCACTAACACTGTCTTATCTGATAAGTGGCCAGCATTACATTCTGTTGTAAACTGTACAGGAAATTACATAGAAAATAATGAGAAATACATTTTGCACGATATGTCTTGTTTAATGATTACATTTCTTTACTGTGGGCAAATGTATCACACAGGTCATCTTGTTTAACTTAAATATAATAAAAATGAGTTACATTGTCTATGGTGTTTGGTCTTGTCGTGAAGGAGCCAACTAATTAAAGTGAAGTGATACAAAAGCTTTTACAGATCATGAACAATGACTGGAAATCCATAAAATTGGAGAATGGCATGACGAGTGTTGTCATTATTTTATGTCTGGGCAGTGTCATTATGTGAGCTTAATCATCCAAAATATGAACCAAATATGGTGACCCAGGAGGATCATTCACTGTAGGGTAACTACATTTATAGAAATAATGACATTTGTCCACTCACCTTCTGTCACAAACTGAAGCTGAAGCTGGAGATTTGCCTGTAAATACACTGTAGTAAAGATCTGGGACCTTTCATTCTGTACATCTAAAGCTAGCCATACATATTAGATGATTAGGAACCTACCCATTTTGCTGATATCATCTGGCAATCTAATGTGTATAATATGAGCACAACAGTCCCATGATGTGTGGGAAATTTTAACAGGGACGGTGCTTTTACTGACGGGACATAACTGCTGCAAAAGATGACTGATAAAACATAAAGATATATAGGGTATTAGAAGGTAATGTATGAAGTGCACTGCACCATAAAATTGAGTGTTTTTGGTTGTTTTGCCAGTGGAGTAGGTATTTGCGCCAAATTTATAATGTATTTGTACCATTTTGAGGGGTTGGCTTGCACCATACCTGGCAAATTGCATTTGCAAGCTGTAAGGCATCATTTTTAGCCAGATTTATTATTTTGACTTTTTAGGCAAGTCACTTCAAAAGTCATAAATGTACTCCAGTCCCCTGGTAGCGTACAGACTGTCCTCTACAATAAATGAAGCTAGACTTTAGAAAAATCTATTGGTAGTCTGTGCGACAAATGTAAATACAACCCATGACAGAAAACATGACAAAAAATTAGGCCAAAAAGTTACATGTTTATACATTGCCCCCATAATACTATCCTACCACTCCTCCTATATCTAGAGCTTCAACGCTCTATTGAGATACTTTACACTCACTGGCCCAGATTTACTGATTATTTCTAATTTATACACGGGGTCACTTAAGTACATGGGCCAGCCAAGCAGGCAATAAGCAGGAACAAAGCATTAGTTCCCAATAAACACAGTAGTTACTCATTAGAGGAGTTGAGAGGTGCAATTACATGCAGAAATATTATCCTTTGTATGGGGCCAAATGGTTGGTACTGCAATTGCTTGTCCCCATACAGATTCATTGTTTTTGGGCAGCAGGTCCCGGTTTAGGCAGGATGATATGCTGCCCAGAAGTATCTGCATCAACAATAAATGAAGAAAAATAACATGGAACTCACCATAACATGGAACTTATTGTATTACATAAGTAAAAGATTAGATTTGAAGGTGACCTGCACATCTTATCTGTTACCTCCTGTCCTAAAAGGAACTTTATGTAATAAAAGAAGTGTCACGTTAGGGTGAATGCCATGTTATCTTTTTTCTTTTATGGACTTAGCTTTTGACTCTTTATTTTGCAGTAAGCACCTCCATGTGGATTAATTGGGTCTGACTACAATTGTTTTGTGTATGGATTGCATCCTGGATGGTGCAGAGTAGTATGTCTTGCTTCTTGTCTACACCAACAATGTTTACACTCGATGAACTATTGTTGGCTTTTCTTGAGTGCTCTGTGACACCTTTAAACAGGCGTTTCGGGGTTTGATCAGTTAAAAAAATTAAATTTTACCTTTTCCATTTGATCGCGAAGAGGCCACCATGGCCATCTTGCTTGAAGATCTGTCATACGTCACCATCTTCAAGAAAGATGGCCGCGGCGGCCTCTGAGCGATCAAACAAATGAGGTGAGTATGATTTTTTTTATTTTTTACACCATTTCAGGGAAAATTGATTTGTTACCACAAAGCACAGGAAAGTTTGGCTTCGCTGTGAATCAAATTTTCTCTGAAATTCAGATCAAAGTCCACTTCGGATACTTCTATTTGCTCAACACTGGACTGGATCTTTAATGGAAAAAGTGTTCCATTTGCACAATTTACATTAAATATCAATATTCTTTATTGACATTATTACCAGTATACTGAAGTACAACATGTTTAGAATCTGTAAAGCAAATAACAGATAAAAATCAATTTAAAGTAGATAAATAAAAAATGAAAAACAAAACAACCACCATTTCCTTTTCATTGCTAAAAGTCAAATTGTCGTACAGTTGTAGTTCCGGTCTAAGCTACTGCCCGATGCATGACACTGTGACTGTGTAAACAATTGACCTTCACCGATCAACATTTAATTTCCTATTTGAAGGATAAACAAACAATATTATAACTGGGAACCCCTTTAAACGGATTCTTTCGAGTAATGCAATAATAATGCAAACAATAATGCAACTGCTCACTTTTCTTTACATGTCTTTAAGTTGACAATTTGAAATAAAACATGGCAGGTTTTAGGACAATGCATGTACATTTTCTATGTGTAAGAATGTGTCTCACACCGCACTGTAGACCAACTAAACTTTTTTGGAATTGACTTTACCTTTAGGAGGTTGTGTGGCATAGTGTGCTTAAATGTATGATAAATATGTCAGACTGCACAGTCATTTGAAATGTAGTAGCCACTTTGCTTTCAGATGTCTTCAATAGTTACTCATATGTTGATTTTAAGCCAAATTGTGGAACAATCTTAAAGGGGTTAAACTCTTTAGAGAACCGCTTTTTTGTGGCCAGAACCAAGTGGGTTTATCTCTTGGCTATACAATGTGAGGTGTACCACCTAGGCCTGTTTTTTTGTCCCAACATAACACCCCTAATCCCATACAGATTAAAGGACAAGGTACAATTGAATATTCATGGTACTTGCCGTCTTAGTAGTTGACTTTACGGTCACATACAAGGAATTTGGATAATGAATCAGAAAGGTGGCACTGAAACCCAAATTAAGTAATGAAGATATAATACATGTTTGAAGCAGTAAAACAGCATTCACACATGTTGAGGGCAGTGAAGTACGTATGTGATGTGTCTTTTTCTCCTACCCACAGAAAATTTAAAAAGTTAGGTCTCCTGATTGTATGTCACTTATTTTGCCATTTTATATTTTGTAAGCACTGTACCTTTTTGCATTAAAGCTTTAGTGTTAAGTCCTTATATGTTCTAATAACCCATAGCCTTTATACCAGTGTTCTTTCTGGAACCAGTGTGCATGTGTTCTTGTGTGTTACTTCTGCATCATGTTGGCTGTACTAATAGATGGAGTGTGTTTGGTTTTTGATTTATGCTCAATTTGCAGTGGAAGTTCAGTGGAGTGGAGTTAAGTGGAAGTTGAATACAAGATGGCATGAGTGGTGAAAAATAGATCGATTGCAAGAGCATTCACATTATATGCTGAAACACTGCATGCATGACATATCCCTTAAGAATAATATGGATGGCTTCCATGGGAAAAAAATGTCATCTTTACTTTTATTGATATTTTCATATATGAAAAAAGAAAAGGGGAAAGGATGCAGAAAAAAGAGTCGACAATGTAGGAAGTAGACAGATACTTTGGTACAGATCATTACAACAATTAACAGAGAACAGAGAATCTCTCCCATTGGTTAAAGCTCTAATCTATCATAGCATATATTCCAATTAGACCATATCTTTAGTACGGGCATATACATTGGATCTCCATAATGGAGGTGTACGCTTCTAAAAGAGAGCGATGAGGCACTTTGCAGAAATTAGCAGGTAGAGGAGCAGCTTTGGCTTAATATCCCTGGGCCCAGAGATGGGAGACATTAAGGAGGGTATATGAATGGATCTAGGTTTATTGACCATTCAAAAACGTCCCTCAACATAAATGCAACTTCTTTCCAGCAGGGGATGCTGACCGGGTATTCCCAAATGTACAATGTACCATCAGGAAAGAAGCATGTGCAATGGACATTAGGTTGCAGGATTGAGTTTATGGAGAATCTCAGGAGTTTGATACCAGGTCATTAGCAATTTAATCTGATTGTCTTTATAAACTGTGCATGAAGAACTTGCGAATGTCAACGACAGCACCACCATTCATAAATCTGGGGATATCTCCCTACCAAGTCAACCTTCCCATCTCTTCATATATGGATGTTTGTATTCTGGAAAGTAAACATCAATATTCAATAGGTTATAAATGTTAGTGATAAGAACTTTAGCAAAAGGACCTCACAGACAGATCAATTCAAATGAAATTAGGGAAGGGAGAGTTAAAGGGGTTCTCCGGGAATTAAGAAAATAAAATTACTGAAAATACTTAACTATTATTTTATGATAAATATATTCCCAAATACCTTTCATTAGTTATAACGGGTTGTTTTGTTATATATAACAAAGTAAGATTTAAGTATTTTCATTTTCTTAATTCACTGAGAACTCCTATGATATTCTGGCAGTAGTGAATAATTTGTTGGTAGTGAGGGGCTGAAGACTGAGGGATCCCATATTTTGAAGTCAGATCCTGAAAAGAGAGTAGGCGGTCAGAGCAAGGATCCTTCGGATCTGAAAAATGATATAAGCCAGATGTTATCCAGGCTTTAGCCATATCAGCCAGTTGGTATTTAATCCCAAATCTCTCTAAAGGCCATAGCACCTAATAGAGCATGAAGCGGTATGTTGGCAGGGCAACCCCAAATCATGGAGCCAAGGTGTATCGGAGCAAGCCAAAGCCTTTCAACCTTGGTCCATCGATTGTAAGAGTGTAATGTGGACTGAGATTCTATTCTGTGTAGCTGTGTTGTAAGGGTATTTTTACAGTTTTTTTTACAGTATTTTTACAGCCCAACAGTTTTTATAATTTTTGTTTTCTTTTTTTTTTTAGAAATCCAATGGTTTCAAAGTGGATTTCTGTTAAATGACTAGGGTTCATATTATTTTATGTAGAATAGGTCATGATGTTATGATATTATATTTTGAAATAGGTGAAAATGAATTAAAGTGGAAGAACCAGGGGTGGAATGTTTTGTAAGGGTATTTTTAAGAACTGATTGGTTCTGTCCCCTTTAATATTCTGTGTAATGATGTTCCTTGTAATGTAGTAAGTTAGGAATACTTAGACGTACACAACCTTCATTGTGCTGATAAGGCCACATTCCTGAGTGGTTACCTCAGAAACATGCGTGCTGCACACTGGAAGAGGGGCTGAAAGGTATAAACATTGTCCACACAGACAGTTAATTGGCACTCAATTGAGGAAATGTATCAAGGTAGGATGCATTGATTTGAAAAACTATTCACCATGTATCACCATGGGGTGTCAGTCATGTGAAACAACATGGCGGCAGGAGTCTTACCCCTCCCCCCCATTGTGTGCAGGCCAGTGATTGTTATTTACTTTTACTACTCTGTATGTGATTTGTCTGTTTTACCTTATATTTAATCACACTTTGTAAATATTTTTATTACTAAGCCTGTTAAGCATATTTATTCTCAACTTGTCAAATTCATGTTATAAAACTGGAGCAAAATAGTATAAAGAAATATCCAGGAGAGCTAAACCACCTTTAAAGGAAAGACCGTCGGAATGGATTTAGAGATTCTGTGACGTCTGTAATTTCAGACAAAATTACTAAAAGCCGACTGGACAGATTTAAGTACAGAAGCAGGGATATGAATTGGCAGTGTTTAGAAGAGATGAAATCTGGGAAGAATAGACATTATGATTACTAAAAAGCTGCCCAAGAGTTTTCCATTTAGTGGAAAGGGAATTCACATCTTTAAGTAACCTTAGGGAATTTGAGTAAAATAGGCCAGAGTAGGAAGGGTAATATGTACCACTAAGTATTTTGTGGATTCCATCTGCCTAGTGAAAGGTGTATTGTGAAGCGCTTAACTTTGCTAAAGATAAATTAGTCGGTAACACCTGTTTTAGCATAGTTTATTAGATTCCAATATCTGGCTGTAGTGATCAAGGGTTTTATGTAAGTTGGGAAGAGAGAATACAGGGATACTGTATATAAGGTCAGAAGCACCTCATTTGCAAATAATAGCATGGCAAAACATTAATCTTGTATTGGTATTCTTGTTATATTCAGATTTGCCCTAATCTGAACTACAAGAGGTTTAGTACTTAAAACATAAAGAAGTGGTGATAAAGGGTGCCCCTGATGGGTGCCATTGTGTATAAAAAATGTGGAAGAGTGTGCATGTGGCAGCTTAGCAAATGTCTTCTGGAAGGGGTAGAATTCCCTCAAAGCTTGTACAAATGGGCCGTAAAAGCCAAAATGTTTCAGAGTACAAAACAAACAACCAATTTAATCAGTTGAAAGCCTTCTTTGCATCTAAACTTAGAAGAAGTGCATCCACTCCCCCTGTTGGCTGCATCAACAAGGTCCACCACCTTCCTAATATTGTCTCCAGCTTGTCAAAAACAAAGCCCACCTAGTCTTTATGAATGAGTTGAGACAGCCAGCAATTCATAGAATTACCAAGCAGTTTCATAAAAATCTTTAAATAAAAATTTAAAAGACTAATAGGGCGGTAGCTGGAGCTTCCAACTGGATCTTTCCCAGGTTTAGGAATAACTGTAATAAAAGATTGTAACATAGAATCTGGGATATGTTCACAACTTTATATATAGAAACAAAATGTCCCTGTATGTTTTACAGTATAGACAATGCAGTCTATCAGGACCTGAGATTTACCCCCTGGTAATTTCCCAACTACCCCTTCAGTTTCTCAGTTATTAAATAATTTAAATGAACTAAAGCTTCTAGTGATAAAGTAGGTAGAGAGCATTCAGATAGGTATTCATCCAGTAATCTTTCTCCTATCTTCATCTGATGTGAGGGTAGAAAATAAAAAGTTTGATGAAGAATAATATTAATAAAATAATTGAGCTATTCATGGAAAATACATTGAGAATCCTTCACTGAGTGTGGGGTGGAGTTGGCTGTCCAGTCCTTCAGTTGTCTTGCTAATACTGTATGAGCTTAATTGCCAAATATGAAAAATCGTTGTCTGGAGTAGCAAATTAGTTTTTCCATCTTAGTTAGTGATATCTAGGGTTTTTTTTAGGAAAGTTTTGAAGGTTGTTTAACCAGCCCTGTCAGAAATACAATAATGCATTTCACTTTTTTTCCAGTTGGGGGGCTACTGATATTATGAGCTTCTCATAATTGAGAAGAAACTGAGGAAGCATTCTTTTTAAAATAATCAGTGAGAACGATGCAGAGCTCATTGCAAGTAAGGCTTATATCATCCAGGCAATTCTTGGGAAGGAAGCATTCCTTCCCAGCAATTGCCTGCTTGTCAGTGTAGAAGACCGCTGCTATTACATGCAGGTACAGTATCTCCTCCAAAGTATGGGGAGTAGCAATCACTAATGCCATCACTCGTCCACATACTCAATCACCAGCAAACAATGATTTTGAAACCTGCTAAAAGATTCCAATTGCCCAATGAATGAGCGTTTGCTCGTTGATTAGGTAATCAGTGGCAGTATTACACTGCCAGATTTGTATGAACGCTCGTTAACAATGAACTGCACGATTATCTGTCTGTCTAATATAAGCTTAAGAGTATATGATAGGAAAGAATGGTTAAGACTCTAATGTTTGGTACGGAGGGAATAAATAGAATGACCTCCCACAAAATAGGTATTGACGGGCTGATGGATAATCTACTCTCTCTCCACAAGTCATAAAGGGAATGAGTATGAATAAATTTACGAAATCCTCTAAAAAAGTGTTGGATCTTTGAAGAGGATGAGGAAAGCGATATCATAAACCCATCAAAGCCTATGTCTGAAAAGAAGACATTATAATCTCCTTCAAGTATCAAAGCTGAATCTCGGCATGTAGATAATTTGTTAAGGAGAGAAGATAGAAAAGATAGCTGACCAGAATTAGGGGCGTATACTATGCACAAATGAGTTTGATACCAACAATGATTCCCTGTAGGATGAGAAAACGTCCTTGTGGGTCTTCTACCTTTTATCTTGTAAACTTGTAGTAGGCAGGAGCTGGACACTAACGTAGCCACTTGTTTTAGATGGGGCATTTGCCATGTACCCTCTAGGAAACCAATGCTTTGCAAAATTAAAGGAACTTGTCCCTTAGGGCTCGTTCACATCAGCGTTATGCTTTCCGTTTGTGTTTTCCGTTATAACATGGTTATAACGGAAAATAACGGAAACCATAAGACGGAAGTCAAAACGGAAGCCTTTAGAGGCTTCCGTTTTGATCCGTCATAATAGAAGCCTATGAGAATCATAACGGATCCGTCTGAGTTCCGTTATGCTGAACGGAAAACAAAGTCCTGTCGACAGGACTTTGTTTTCCGTTTTGCATAACGGGAACCAAATGGATCCGTTATGATTCTCATAGGCTTCTATTATGACGGATTAAAACGGAATGCCTCTAAAGGCTTCCGTTTTGACTTCCGTCTTATGGTTTCCGTTATTTTCCGTTATAACCATGTTATAACGGAAAACACAAACGGAAAGCATAACGCTGATGTGAACCCACCCTTAGAAATGAGTTTCCTGCAGAAAGACAATATTTGCCTGGAACTTGCGGATCTCTTGCCAAATAATATGTCTCTTAAGATCTGAATTAAATCCCTTGAAATTCTAAGAAAAAAAAACTTGACCATAATCAAAAGTACTTTTAGAGAAAAGATTTGTCAACCTGTGCAAGATATGGGAAGAAAATGTAGCATCAAGCTGCTCCTCTGGACAGTCGTGGTCATAACCCATATGCCGTTACAAACATAATATAGGAAGCAATCTCGGGAAAGAAGAAAGAAAAAAAATGTAACAACCCATTAGAGGCTCCAAGAAGAAACCCATATTTATCCCTCAATTATTACATCGCTATTTTAAGCAAACTGGGGAGAGTAGAAAAAGAGGGAGGTATTATGGAACCATAATGATATTCAATATGGCTAAACAGTAGTGAAAATAGCAACCAGTAAGATATACTTAACACAGTTCATGAAGGCGATATTTGCTCTTCATCAGAAGCTCATGTAGTGCCCTGAAGCAAGGGTACTTTGGATTATGGGCATTAGTGGACATTTGCCATATTGCCTATGCAAAGCCATCATCTCCTTACTTTATTGCACTTCGAAGAGTTAACTTGCACTGTGATTTATGCTGTTGTTTGCATTTATACTGTTTCATATTGCTGAACTGCATTTATATGCATATATCCTATTCATTTGCACCATTATTACACTATAGCTGCCCAGCACTGTGGAAAGGGTTAATGCACAACCAGCTAATACTGAGATACTTTATGTCTTTCTAACTATGCAAAGTTTTGTTGGAAAAAAACAGACACACTGACCTTCTGACTGTTTGGTTTAGGTCTGTTGTTTATGTCTGAAGACTTTTTTGTCTGGAAAAACTGCTTATTCATTCCCTTAGACTTGCACTGAAGCTGTATACAAGTCTATGATAGAGAGAAATTGTAATAATGTATCTGTTTAGGCTGTGCTTCTCCACGCCGCTTCTCTTACTAGATGGCTATAGTTTGGCTAGAAACTATATATAAAGGAGAGCAGTCAGAGACCCTAGTTGTCTACAGATAGGGACCATCGACTAGAATAATACACTGAGATGGGGATACTCTGCCACAGATCCTGAGTCACAAACCCTGTGACCAGGGAGCAAGCCTGATGATTATGCCACACACCCTGGGCCACCACCCTTTTGTAGCCTGCCTCTGTTATCTAGATCTTCAACATGGCATTGTAGTTTGCAAATGGTGGTCGCTTAAAACAAAATGGTCTTCTTCAAGTTTATCGAGGTTGGCCTATACAATCTTTGATTGTTTGATCACCGCTATGTCAGACTGAAAAGCATCTTTGATGTCAGAAATTAGTGTGTGAAAATCTTGTATAGTGGGAAGTTGTTGAATGTGAGACCACCAGTCAGCAGGGAGATTAGTAGGTCTACCAGAGCTTGTGGAGTCTGGGAAAGAAGTAGACCAATGCCTAGAGGAGTTTCTGGAGCACAAAATCTGAGGAATATTTCAATAATCAGCCATGGGCTCAGTGGAAATCCCCATCTTAGGTGTTATAGTGGACTTTGGGGGTCTAGAAGTCCTTTGCGAAAGCAGATCGTGCTCTAGAGGAGGAGATGCAGAGAAGGGGTGCAGTCCCAAGTATCTGTAAAATACAATGTCTGTAATAGCTGTAAGATGTCAATAAACATCCACCATGATATTGACATACCATCCGAAGCAATAGATCATGGCAGATTTGTGGTGGCCTCGTCAGTCTGCATTAGTGATGCAACAGAAGAAACAGTGTCTATATAGTCTTCTGGGGGTGAAGAGGCAGTGTCCACTGCTGCAGGAGTCTTAAGGGGGAGCAAAGTGCCCACTGCATGGTGAAGAAAGGCGGTCCCTCACCTCCTTGAATCCTGCCTGGACCACACAACGCCTTTTTCAGAGTTTGTACTTGGCCACCATAGTCAACGAATGGAGCTGGAGGGACATCTGAAGACAAGGAGCCCTGCAGGGTAGAGAGATAAGGTATATATTGTGGGAGGGACCATGAAAGAGGGTTCAGGATGGAATTGCGTGGCTCTGGTAGTTAAAAAGTCTGCACCATCTTGGTCATGCTGCTGAGCTTTCAAGTTCTTTGTATAGGAAAGTGTTTATTGTCAGGCACAGAGACCTTGTTGCCTTTGTTGTTTTTTTCCTCATCTGGTGGTGAGGGATGCAAATTCTCTGTGCTTATGAGCCTGTAAGTCAGAGTACCGTGGTTTTGTTACTATTCCTGTATATTACTTACCACTGAGCACCAACAATTAAACTAGGAGTGCCGACCAACCCCTTCTACTATGTAAGTCAGAGAGCACACAGTTCACACATCTAGCTGCATAGGCTTCTGTCCACATCCTCCGGATAGATTTTTTTTTTTACTATGTATAAACATGAATATCAGTTTTCATTCATCCTTCTTAATTAAAATTGTTGATCCATTTTTCCCTTCATGCTTGTTCCTTAAGAATTTTAGGATCTGTTCACATCTGTATCATATTCCTATTATTAATAGAAACCACAACAAAAACAAGAGCAGGATCCCATGTAATGCCTCATTCACACGTCAGTGTTTGGTCAGTGATTTCCATCAGTGATTGTGAGCCAAAACCAGGTGGAGCTCTAAACATAGAACAGGTGCAGATGTTTCCCTTATACCTTAAGTTTTTGGAGGCTCCACTCCTGGTTTTGGCTCAAAATCACTGATGGAAGTCATTGACCAAAACACTGACGTGTGAATGAAGCTTAAGACGGACACTGGCGTTGGTGATTTGTGGCATCCATTGTTTTGACAATGAATCTGCAATGGAGGCTCCTGATGGACTGTTATGGCAGTGATTGTGAAACCGTGTCGGACTGGGGTACCTAGGGCCCACTCTGGAAGCCCACTGTAGAGCTACATGTAAATATTACCTGCTTATACAGCAGCAGACAGCAACAAGACACTACAAAATGATTGATTATGGGGGGTACCTGCAATGACTTCAAGAAGGTGGGTCTCTGGAGAAAGCGGATGGTCTTTCTCTATATCCATCGCAGCCAAACATAATAAAATGGGTATTTTGTTAAATAATCTGCCTAGAGTTTGTATGGATGCATAGGCTGGTTGAGATGATGTATGTAGTACAGTCATTCTACTGTGCTATGTACCACTGGTGCACTAGGGGCCCACCGTGAGATTCACCTGTACCCCTGTGGGCCAGTCCAAGCCTGTTGAGAAACCGACACCTGGGACCCCCACGGTAAGGCCCCTTTCACACGGGCGATGTTTCCGCGCGGGTGCAATGCGTGATGCGAACGCATTGCACCCGCACTGAATCCTGACCCATTCATTTCAATGGCGCTTTTCACATGAGCGATGTTTTTCACGCAGCAGTTCACCGTTGCGTGAAAATCGCAGCATGTTCTATATTCTGCGTTTTTCACGCAGCCCTGGCCCCATTGAAGTGAATGGGGCTGCGTGAATAACGCATTGCATCCGCACACAAGTGCGGATGCAATGCGTGATTCACTGATGGTTGCTAAGAGATGTTGTTTGTAAACATTCAGTTTTTTTTCACGCGCGTGAAAAACGCATTGAAACGCTTCGCACCCACGCGGAAAAAACTGAACGAACGTACGCAATCGCAGTCAAAACTGACTGTGATTGCGTGCGGATTGGTGCGGATGCGTGCGGATTTTCCTGAACGCATCCGGACCAAATCCAGCCACGCTCGTGTGAAAGGGGCCTAAGCGGTTTGAGAGATCACTGGTGCTCCTGTGAGCACTGTGGCCGTCTCACAGCTTACCAAGCACAGCGCCATACATTGTATGGTGGCTGTGCTTGGTATCACAGCTCAGCCCCATTCACTTCTATGGGGATGAGCTGTACCAAGGCCACGTGACCATGACCGTGTCGTCACGCGGCTAGGAAAAGCTGGAGAAGGCTGTGTCACTACTGCGAGCGGCGGTGCCTTCTCAAACAGCTGATCGTCAGGGATCCCAGCAGGTGTCGTATCACCAGTGATCAGATACCGATGACCTATCCAGAGGACAGCAAATCTCAGTTGTAAGAGCAGCACCAACTCGGCCACAGACCACCTCTTGAGATGCAACAGCACGTCCAGGACCTTTGATCCAATCGGCCCATTCAACGGTTCAATATCCACAAAAAGACCGCAGCATCTCAATTCCAAAAGAGGCTTTTCTTTATTCAAGTGGGTTCCATAAAAAAGCATGCTTGAGAAAGGCTAGATACTAGCCGAAACGTTGCATTGGCTTCTCTAATGGCCACATTTGTACATTTTTTATGGAACCTACTTGAATAAAGAAAAGCCTGTTTTGGAATTGAGATGCTGCCGTCTTTTTGTGGATATTGAACTATCCAGAGGACAGGTCATCAGTATTAAAGTCTTGGAAAACCCCTTTAAAGCTACACAACTCTATTATTAATGTAAATCACCACAATCTTCATCATATAATTCACAGCAAATCTTTCACAGTATTAATGACTACACACTGGAAGCTATGACATTTTGATGATTAATTTATTAATTTTCCATTTGAAGTATATTCAATACAAAACTTTATTAAACCATGTATATACAATAACTTTTGTGCAATGCCATACAGATTATATATGTATACATTCTATAAAAAAGGTTTAGAGTTGACTGATCACCGCTCCTTACGTCTGTTTTAGTAAATACCTGTGTTTCCCATCAAATAACAGTGCTGGAGAATCTTTACTTAAAATTCTTCTTTGTATAGTTCCACTGTTATTACTCCTTAATGCTTATGAATAAATTGAAAAGCTTGACATTACTATTCTCCTTCCCGTGGGTGTCTCCACAGACAGTCCACAACTATTCAAGTATTTACTAACATAGACATGTCAGGAGCAGCTACAGGTTCTTTTTAAAATCTCGAATATTACGTTGTAAGACATTGAGACTGAGGTTCTGAATTTATGAGTACGAACAGTTGCAGACAACCCTGAATAATTTCAAATTTGCTCTTAGTGCTAATGGTGAGTGCGAGGTCACCACACATTATTTCCTGTAATAACATAAGGTCTTATATAAACTAGGCAATGATGTGCTAAAGTATATAGCAAGTGATGTCACTGTCATGAGGAACATGTCACCATATATATCATAATGGTGATTAAGCCCCTTAGGCTACATTTACAGAACAGTAAATAAACAGATGAGGGACGGCCATTTTTGTAATGGCAATTTTAGAACCAATTAAAGTCTATGGGCGATACTCACATGGCAGTTTTCAGGAAAAATTAATGGGACTGATTTGAACGGCCGTGTAGACAGGAGTGCACCTGTCTAATGACCATGAAAAACTAGTACACTGTGGCCTTTCAGGGGTTAAAATAAAGAAAAAAATAATACCACATCCACTTGCATACCAAGGGACACTAGCTCCTCACAGCATGCAGCAGGAGTGTGCTCCCAGTGTGATGCTGAGAGCGTCATGTTGCGCCGTTTCCAGTGAAAAGCAAGAATCTCTGTGCATGCAAATGGATGAGGGTTTTTTTCTGCACAAATAGAATAGGCACCACTATAAGAGGGGCATTATTCCTACGGGAGAGCACTAAGAGGGGGCATTATTCCTATTGGGGAGCAATAAGAGGGATTATTATTCCTACTCGGAATCACTACAAGGGAGACATTATTTATACTGGGCACCACTACAAGGGGGCATTATTCCTACTGAGGAGCACAAAGGGGATTATTAATCATACTGGGGGGCACTAATGGGGTCATTTATCATACCAGAGAGCACTATTGGGCCATATGAGCACTATGGGGGGCACTATGTATACTGTGAGGGCACTGCAGGGGGATGTTTAAATAAAAACCCAATGAAATTCCTCAGTTTTTAACGACCATTAAAAACGGATGTAAAATGGCCATTAAAAACAGATAGCAGGAAAAGGGATGCACACACTGATGCAAAATGGCATGAATAACTGACAGTGTGTCCTTTTTTAGTGGCTGTTTTTTTCACTGTCATGTGAATGTAGCCTTTCTCAAAAAACCAACAGCGTGGCAAATTCTTGACTGTGATGAATACATGAAATAATCTTCAGACTGCTGCTACATGGCAAAGTAAAACATCTGTAGCTCTTGGGAATCAAAAAGGCGCCGTATCAATATGTATTACAAGTGAATGAAATATAAAGACAAGGGAGATGTGAATCACAGAACACTTAGTAATACTCAGCCATACACTGCAGGCATCTTCTCACATCTGACAAGCCGTGTAACAATTATCAGTTCACTCAAATATTTTTGGGGTTCTGACGAATATTTTCTCAGTCTCAAATGATTTAACAGAATATTGAAATGCAGATTTCTCTTGAAGTCTAAAGTGATGTGTTTTGTCTGTCCTTTCAGATAGATGCTATCATATTTTCTTCATTTTCTAAAGGAAAAATAGTATTTTGGCAGTACAGACATTAACTGACTTATTATTATTACAAAGCTATCAGTAATAGGCCGCTACCGAACCAAAATCAATTTCCTACAAAGTGCTTTGGGTTTATTGGCTTTATATGTTTAAATGTGGCAGAACATAGCACCAGCTAGTAATGTAATTGCAAGTGTAAAGGAACCATCTGAGATAAAGTGTAGAAAAACTATATTTCATGTATAGATATATAATGCTAGGGAAATGGCTAATATAAGATGTCAGCTTGTTTAAAATAGTTATGTCCTGGTGTGAATGAGGCAGAATGAATACAAAAATCAGATTACTACACATGAGCAATAAAAAGGAAACTGAAGTGTTTTTTGGAATGATGAACATGAAATAGATTAGAGATAATAATGGCACAGGCAAGGTGTTAACTGGTTGTACTGCCAAATTTTATATTAATCATGTTAATTAAAGCTATGCTAATTCTATATGATGTCTTAGTGACAATAATGCATACAGATAGGCATACACACACGGACAAGAATAGGACATGTTCTATTTTTTGCGGGGCCGAATGTGTACATTCTAAAGTAGCTGTTCTTGGTATTGCAGCCCAGGGCCATTCACTTAAATGGGGCTGCGCTGCAAATAGGCCATGTGACCGATAAACGTGATGTTACTGGTCTAGGAGGAGGCTGCAGCACTCAACAAAATTCAGTAGCCTCTTCAAACAGCTGATCGTGGGGTTCCCAGAAATCAGACCCCCATTGATCTGATATGGATGACCTACTCTGAGGATAGGTCATCAATATTTTACTACCAAACAAAAACAAAAACAGTTTAAGTTTCAGGTTAGAGGTGCAGCCCAGCAATTAGCGGTAATCCACATACAAACACTGAGGCCTAGCTGTATTGTGTGAGGGAAATCTACTGCATACTTGCCAACTCCCCAGGAACATCCAGGAGGCTGCAAAAAAAAAAAAAAAAAAGGAGAGACCTCTCAAACTGCCAGAAGAGTTGGCAGCTCTCTCAGGTACAGCATGGAGGACTGCTCTCTCCTGGAAAGTAGCCCTCCATATATTTTAATTGTAGGTGGTAATGGAATCTGTGACGCTAGATGCTACCCCAATACTTAAAGAGCATTATAGAGGCGGGGCTCCATACAAACGTATTGGGGTGCTCTACAAAGGGGGTGAGACTTGAAAAAAGGGCATGTCAACACCTGAAAACTTTACTCTAAAATCTACCGCAAGTCAACTGTGAAAAGTTGGCAGGTATGCCCTACTGATCTACCTTATGTAATCTCACTACCAGTGGCTGCTACTAACACAATGGGGAGGCATATAATGAGTAAAGAATATGCTCCTTATCTTGCTTAGGCTACTTTCACATTAGCGTTATTGCTGGATCCGGCAGGGTTCAGCAATAACCCTTCCGTTACTGATAATACAACCATTTGGATCCGTAATGAATGGATCTGGTTGTATTATCTTTAACATCGCTGGGACGAATCCGTCATGAACTCCATTGAAAGTCAATGGAGGACGGATCCGTTTACTACTGTGTCACACCGAACGGAGCCGTCTCCATTGACTTGCATTGGGGGTCATGACGGATCCATCTTGGTGCGGATCCCCAGGACGGAAAGCAAACCGCAGCATGTTGCGATTTGCTCTCCGGTCTGGAGACGCAAGAGAACTGAACGGAATGCATTCAGGAGCATTCCGTTCTCTTCAGTTCAGTTTTGTCCCCATTGACAATGAATGGGGGCAAAACTGAAGCGTTTTTTTCCGGTATTGAGCCCCTATGACGGAACTCAATACCAGAAAAAGGCAACGCTAGTGTGAAACTAGCCTTAGTTAGCAAGTAGTAGACTGTGCTTATGCCTCTTACATATAAAATCCAACTACACAAGACAGAAAACAATACTTGGTTTTGAGGGTATCTAAAGTTTGTTCCAGCTAAAAGGAATGTCTTAATGGCTTAAAGTATCCTAGATTTTGTAGACTTGTCTATGTACTTAACATGCAAAAATAAGTGTCATATGTAATTTGTACCAGAACATAGCTATAAGGCAGAGGTAGAAGTCACATCCAGGTACTAGAGTCGAAGTGGGTCAAAAGCTCCTCTACCACAAAGACAGCAGTATTCTAAGGGGAAGGCCTTTGTACACATTACTCACTTGGGAAAAGGAGCTTCAAGTAATTCCTCTGGATTAACATAAAAAACATGGGAAAGACATCACCTTTTATCATTCATTACCTCTTCTACCTTGCAACTAAGATCATGAGAGGTTCCCTGATATAGGATCAGTGATGATGGAAACTCGCTAAGGCTTTGACCCACTATTTTACCAGATAAGCATCTTCATTTTTCATGGAATTTCTCAGAGATTGCTATTTGACCTCAGAAGTCACATCTCATTGACACAAATATGCTTTGCTTTTTGTCTCCATGAGAATTGTTGAGCTCAGTCTTTTTACATGACATTGGATACGTTTAATACCTATCTGCTCAGGATTATAGTTTACCCTGCAAACGATACCACCTTGCTTTCATCAGCCATGCTTTGAGAAACAAAGGTATTTTCCCTTTCAGTACAATGAACTTAGTTTGTAGTGAGGGCATATTTCTAGGGCGCACAGACAATAACATTCAGAGATACTAAACAGGAACATAATGGGATACTTGAAATCAGATTCTTCATTAGTTTAGGGTGTAATACAGGCACAGTGTACCAGTGTGGTAGACTATTCCCATGTAGATGAGTACCCAAAATGATCCTTAATGGGCCAGTATTATATCTGGATAGTATTGATCTAGATCTACTAATCCTAAGTGTCAGATTTGCGGTAAGAAGAAAAACCTGACTGTTATAGACCATTCATTTGAAATGCTATATTATCAGCATGATACATCTTGATATACAATAGTTGTATACAAAGGAATTAAATGATGTCTACTGGATGCAAAAAGCTGACTGTGTATTATACTGTACTACAAACTGGTGATGATTGAGCTTTCTAGAAATACTGCCATGCTTAAAGGCTATTAACACATTTGTGGACATTTTTTTAATTATTGCATTTTACTCATTTTGAGCTACACATGTTTTCAATTGATCTTTATTAACAAAAATGAACAGTTTTTTTTCTACAGAGTTAGTTTCAGTCTTGCTTTCAGTTTCACATTGAACCCATCAGGTTGTTACAGATGGCTCACTCTGTAACCCTTATCTACGAATTCCTGACAGCTCCTAAACACTTATTATAGCTAAATTCTTATAAAACTGAGAATAATATGGCTTAAAGGCTATGAACATCTTAGGGGGCAATTTTTGTAATTGCACTTTACTCATTTGGGGCTAAAAATATTTTGTTTCAATTGGTCTTTATTAAAAATATTGAGCCATTCTGTCACAAAGTGATAACTGTTTTTTATAACTGTGTGAATCCTACTTTTAATTTCACTGTGCCAGTCATCTAATAAGCCTCATATATAAATTACTAAAAAGTAATATAATAATAATAAGGAGCCTATCAGCTGAGCTCTCTGAGGGAACAGAGTGAAAATTCAGATCCTGCTACTAGAGAAACTCAAGATGCACAAAGACAGTGGTTCAAAATTGTTTAATAAAGACCAATTGAAAAAAAAGGATCTTTGGCTCAAAATGAGTACAATGCAATAATTAAAAAAAAATGCTCCCAAAAGGTGTACATAGCTTTTCAATGCCTGGTATTAGAAGAGACTTCTGATTGGAGAGTTTCCAATCCAGCTAGAA
Source organism: Rhinella marina (assembly GCA_900303285.1). Classification (NCBI taxonomy): domain Eukaryota; kingdom Metazoa; phylum Chordata; class Amphibia; order Anura; family Bufonidae; genus Rhinella; species Rhinella marina. The sequence goes on from ONZH01000247.1 coordinate 63,460, forward strand.
ACCACATCCTCAGAATAGGTGACGGGACGGACCCGAGTGCCACAACACCCATCTGAAATAGTCGGGTGGGTGATCCACCGGGTTAGATAAGTAGACAGACCAAGGAGGGGAGGTATGTGATGCTAAAAGTTGGGATTTCATTTAAAGATATTATAAATGACGTTTAGATATGGAATTTGTGTTGTAATTGCAATTTCAAGTTGTTCCTTCCTCCCCCCCTCCCCCATTCCCCTGCCACCTTGTTACGGGACACAACTAAAGAGACCACAGAAAACACCAACTAGCGGTCACAAGAAGCAACAAGAAAACGACCAGCATAATAGAACCGCAAAACCAGAGACCTATAGTGTGTTAGAAGTTGAAGCACAGAAAATGGTCAACACCAGAGTATCAAGAATGATAGTACCACAGTGGAGACCAAGAGGAAACGAAGATCTTAAAGACTTATGTAGATGAATACATTTGCTATCAAATTGTGTTTAAATGTAATTGTACACTGTGCTTCAGAAAATAAAAATATTTGGAACATAGCTCTTCAATGAGTGTTTATGAGCTGTTAGAAATTCAGAGATAAGGGCTATATATCTAGCAGTCAGAGAAGTAACCTGAATGGTTCAATGTGAAGATATTCTGCAGAAATACTGAAACTTAACCCTGTAGAACAAAACTGTTGAAAATTTTAATATAGACCTATTGAAAAAATTATTTTTGACCCTCAAAAGTTGTTCATAGCTTTTACATATACATATAAATGCAAGCCTAGAATACCATTCTTAATAAAGTTAATTCAGTCATTTTAGAATGCGTTATACGGATTATGCAAGCATCCCAATGAATAATGGATCAGTAGAATGAATCTCTGTATAAATTGGAATTATGCTAATTCAATGTATGGAAAGGAAGTGTGCAGAGCATGAAGTAAAAATCATCTTAAATTTTTAGGGCTTATGCCCGACTGTGCCCGTATTGCAACCCACAAACAGCCATTCACTAAGTGCTTCTGTGGGGTTTCTCTCCATGCCTACGCACTGCAAAAAAATAGAAAATGTTCTATTTTTTTGCGGTGCGGACGCATCACGGACCCATTCCAGTTGAATGGGTCTGCATCTGTCTGCAGAATCCGCACGGATGTTGCCTGTGCATTGGGGACCACAAATTGCACAAACATATATATATGTGTTATATATCGCTGCAGCTGTTCATTACACAGAAAAAAGATATATAAAAAAATATATATATATATATATATATATAATATATATATATATATATATATATATATATATATAAAATTTTACTCATCATGATAAACCCTAGCAGGCAATATGCCTGCTTGTATAGGTTGTTTATGCTGACATGGACTCTTTAAGACCATAATTCTATAGAAAACTAAAAGCCCCAAACTGTCATCCCTGAATAAGGAAAACTGAACACTAAATAGCAATAATCTGATAAAAATATAGATAAAGTACTCACATTAAGTACTCATTCACGAGGTCTGCAAACTGCAGATCCACAAAACACGGATACCAGCCATGTGCGTTCTTCGTTTTGTGGCCGTCTGAATGAGCCCTAAGAGTCAAAAAACCTGCTAGAAGCTGGAAATTACAGTCAATGCACCAGAATGTTAAATCTATGCCAGCAGTGAGCTTGTGTTGTTTTGAGCTATAATTTACGCCAGTTTCTGGAGTAAATTATAGTAAATTTCACATACACCTTGTCCCACTAAGTCGCAACCACTTCTTGCACACTTTTTGGAAAAGTGGAAATGTTGCAAATTATTTTGCGCAAATGGTACTTGAGCAAAATTGTACAACTTTGGATGCCATTTTTCTGATTACAAAATTACAAATGATTACTAATAAAATATAGATAAAGATTAAAGATAAAGATTAATAAAACTGGTAATTAACTAGTATTATTGATATCAATATCAGTTTTGTCTGGAGTAGCTTTTTTAAATGGATTGTCCAAATACTACACAGGATAGATATCCAGTAACTAGATGTTGTCACCTGACAACCACTTAAAAGACTTACATTAAACCCATCGATGCTCATACATCGATCCTCATGAACTAGGTTTGTTCATTGTAGTTCCTTTCTCCTTTATAGTGGGGTCCCAATATTCATCAAGGAATATACAATAGGGTTGTTCAGAGTAGACAACACCTCTAAAACTACAATATAGTTATATATCCTATAATAATATGACTGACATGCAGCTACTTTACACTAGTCAGTCTACAAAGAGCATTATAATATTTTATTTGGTTCTAATTTTATATAATGTATATATGTATTTGCCACTTTACAGCTTTTTAATAAAATATAGCTTGTATTAATGCCACTCTACTGTATAGGATATGAATGAGTTTATACTATGTACAAAAATATTCTACATTCTACTCATGTGCACCCTCAGTATTCAGAGTATATAGTAGTTAGTATAACTAATAGATATTTGCTTTTCATACAGCTAGTTAGATCTATAGAAAAATAATATTGAGGCTTATATGTAATACAAAATACACCTTAGCAGCATAAGTCTCTATCACCTTTCCATAAACTAGGTTTGCACTGTGGCATAGGAGGACAGTCAATGGTATAAGCAATGAACAAGCTTCTTGTTATTAGAATGCAGATTGTCATGCTATATATGTTTTAGAACGGATGTTAGTAATATATATATCACTTTGAATAAGAAAGCACATGCTTTTAATAGAAATTCAACTTAAAGGGGTTGCCCCACGAAAACATTCTACAGTTTTCAAACTAGCACCTGAATATGAATACTTTTGTAATCGCAATAAAACATTTAGCACAGCCACTGATTTATTCAATAAAATGTATCTGTATAGTGCCGCCTGCTGTTTGCTCTTTTTTTAATTTCTCTGTCCACCTCACTGAAGTGGACGCACATGCTCAGTTCCATCCTTCAGCTGCCATCGGCTGCAACAGACAGAGCAAGCCCCCTGAGAAAGGACATGCCTCCTAAGCTGCCAGCTTGAAAAATCTAGAACAGCAATTGGAGGAATGGTTGGAGAGATGTCTGGGTCCATGTGGGTTGAGGCTGGCTCTAGCTTTGTTAGAAAGAGGTTCTCATGTATTATATGATGCTTAATTCTCATTTTTACATTAATCATGGGATAACCCCTGTAAGAATGCATTAATCATGGGATAACCCCTGTAAAGGTTATATTCAGGTTAAGCGTGCTATGAGCATTCTACGTTATATAATATATTGTATCTCTGTGTAATAATGCATTTCATTGATAAATTTTCATATGATAGATATTTTCATACAAGGTCACTTTATGTGAAGACATTGTGCTGTAATATTGTACCCATCTCTACTCTCTACTTGCACATATCCATTTGTGCACCTGATATGAAGTATATAAGTACAAGCTTAATTGAAGGAGGCCATGAGGTCCTTAAAAAACAGGTAAAGCCCAGATAGCCAAAGCATCCACAAATTGTAAGCTTGATTTGGGGTCAATTTTTAGTGAAATCAATGTTAACATTATTATAAGCAGAGTCAGGTCACTTTGCTTCACAATGACATCTGTATTAGCTAAGTAAAAACGTTAAAACGTTATTTAGGTCAAGTAATAGTATTTGGTTAATTTCTCCACTTTGGCTAGAAACTTCTTTTGGAACAGCTAAGGATAGAACTAGCAATGCTTATACATTAATGGCCATTCGCTTATCATTTCCATCCAAACTTTATATTGTGAGCTTTTTTGGCTTTCATGGTATTACTGCCGTGCCATTGAATAAACTCTGAATTCCCTCACAAAGGGAACAGCAAGTAGCTACATCTTTCATTTCTGGATGCCAGAAATGCATTTCCAGCAATACACTGCAAGCTATCACAGCCTTGGTGCTGTACTGGTATTGGATGGGCTCCTACATACTCATTGGCAGTAAGACCCCTCCAATAGGTAGACTGATTGGTCCCTGAGCAGGGAGCCCATGTCCCTCATACTGACGTCTCCTGTTCAGCTTGTGGTTCTTCTTTCTTTGGCTTCATTTTACAGAACCCATGAAGACCACAGAAACATGCAAAGGTAAATTGAGGCATGGACTGTAGTGTTGGGACTCGGAATGATGTCCACGGGTACCTATAGTAAAAAAAAAAAAAAAAAAAAAAAAACTAAGTTAGACCTTGTCCTATAAACTAAACATAATCTTCATAATTTACAAACTATGTAATAAATTAAATCCAATGCAAATGAGTTTTCAATTTTGCAAAAATAATTCTAGTGGTATTGTTTATGAAATTAATACTTACCACACAACATTTCTATCTTCCCACAATATAGATACTTACACCTGGAATCTCCCCACCCTGTGGTTATTTTAATACATGGAGTTTCCCTACTTCCTACTACCTCATCTTAAGGTCTTGTACTTGTTAAAACTAAGCCGTACTCTTCAAGTAATTGACACAACAAAATATAACAAAAAGTCATGAAAGTAACTCATTCAGGGTTTTAACTAGGTCCCCATAGCAGACTTTTGAATCAGCCTCCCTTCTATTCAGCATTCAAAATTACACACCAAAATGCACACTATTGTGTGCTTGAGGCCTAAATCTGTTGAAGAAGTTTTAAACAGTAGCACTGTCTGATCCAAAAGTTCCAGGAGGTTTAGGAAAACGAGGACTGAGGGGGATTTGCTGCATACACTAAATAATGCTGCATATCCTCCACACTTTTTATCGATACTGTGTCAGATGGGGCCCCCCAACATTGTGAGCCCTGTAGCAACCGCTATGGCTGCTCTATTAGTAGTTACACCCCTGTTCACAAACCTTTAACATCAACACAAAACAAAGTTCAAAACTTTACTTTTTATTTTGCACTTACATCTCCCATTTTTTGAAACTTCTAAAACCTCTAACAGCTAGAAATAAGATGTCTCCCTCACACATCCTAAAGGAAACCAGACAAAACCTATTTTTCTTTCCCTATAGGTGCTCAGTATGCTCTGCCTGAATACCATGCTGACATGCTTAAGGGCAGCATAATATGAGGACTTGTTTGTTAAACGGTACAAAAAATATTAGTGCTGGATATATAGCTGTGTATCTGCATGTATATATGCCAGTCACTGGTGAGGGATGAGGAGGGGAAGCCCTATCCTCATGAACACCTAGTCCAATGCATTCTTCATTAGGCAAAGCTAGGAAAAATTAACATAACTTCTTGAGCCATTTTGGCTAATACTAATATAGCAGTCCTGTCCTCATAATATGCAGTCTTTCAAACAGGTAGCATAATATGGTGGCAGATCTGCATTTAACGGGGTATTCCTGTAACATTAAGTTGTATTTTATCCATTAAAGGGGAATTCCTATCTTAGACAACAGGCGCATATCGCTAGGATATGCCCCCATTGTCTTATAGGTGCGGGTCCCACTGCTGTGACCCGCACCTATATTGAGATTGGAGGGGGAATGCGCTACGCCTGGAGGACCCCAGGTTTCCCGGGGTCCGGCCACCACCAGGCGCAGCTCCCCACTTCGCTCATAGAAATGAATGGGAGCTCACCACGCATGCGCGGCCACCGCTCCCATTCATTTCTATGTAGCGAACGGAAATAGCCGAGCCAGCGCTCGCCTATTTTTGGCGGCCCCATAGAAATGAATGGAGGGCGGCTGCGCATGCGGTGTCCCAGCGGTGGGACCCGCAACTTTAAGACAATGGGGGCATAGTGATATGCCCCCATTGTCCAAGATGGAATAACCCTTTAAGTAGGAGATAACAGATCGGTGTGAGTTTGACTACTGGGACCCTCACTTAACACTAGAATGGGGGTTCCATTTGAATAGCCATCACTCCATTCAAATGGCAGACACAGGACCTCCATTGTCATGTTTTGTGTGGACCCCAGTGGTCACATTTCCACCGATCTAACATTTATCCTGTATTCAGTGGATAGGGTATACCTTCTTGTTTCTGGAATATTCCTTAAATGTAGTTATGCCAGAAAACTGGTATAATGAAGCGGGTGTGGATCCACTGTGAGATTTGAATAGATTTGACCAAGGTCTACTCCTAAGGGTGTTATCTAAGGTCTTCATCCTTTACCACCTGTACAGGGATCTGGACTCTGCTGAGGGGAACTACCAGGCTTCTACCTCTTGAAGTAGTCTCTGTTCAAGTGAATGCAGAACCATGAGCGTCAAGAAACACTGATGCAGGGCACCAAGGAACAGACAAAATCATAGTTACGGACGGGCAATAAAATCAACAGTCTTATGTCAGGGCAGGCAGCTCAGGGTCAGTACAGAGAACAAGCAGACGTCAGGTCATGCAGCAAAGCGTAAATTCCAGAAGTCAAGCAGAAGTTGGTATACGGCAAATAAGCTTTGCAGGAAACTACCATACAGGAACCTATTGCTCAGGCACCTTCCCATAGGGAAAGGTACCTTAAGTACTGGCTCTCAAAGACGGAGAAAGAGCGCGTGTCTGCTTCAGCCAGTGAGAGGCATTGCTGGCAAGAAGCAGGCCTCAGTCTGTATAGGGGGACAGCGTTATTCCAGTAGTCAGGACTACCAGGCAAGGAATGAGACATGCCAGCGGGACCAGACTGCCTGAGCCCTGGAGCAGGTGAGCAACGCAGTGGCTGTGCCCACCAGCAGGAGGGGAACATGGACCACCTCCATAACAACTGCTATGATTGCATTAATAAATCATCTAAATCATGTTTAAGGCAAATTATACTTTCTAATATACCATTCTAATTACACACAATTTTCTTTTGCTTGTATTTGGGTATGAAAGAGACAGAAATAAATTGAAGATGTTTGTGCATTAGAAAGATGTTAGGCTTGAGGGAATCATTGTCAAAGTTTGTACCCCCCCCCCCCCTAAAGTCGTGCGAGACTTTGGTGAATTACTTTGGTACTCCTATCTGCGTTTTTAAAAACATTTTAAAATAGGAATCAGAAGTGGGCTTTGGTACTGGCTGGTACCTCAGTACCAAAGCCCACTTTGGATTCCTATTTTAAAATGTTTTCAGCCTAGAAATGGCGATTACATTTGTTAATCTTTCTGCTATTCATTCCTGATCTGTCTGCTTTCTTCCCATTCACATCAAATAGCCTGGACAATGACTCACACATAAAATATTTTTATCTTCAATAACTGTGAAAGCTTTGATATGAGAATGAGAATTGATTCACATAGGAAGAGAAAAAACGAGAAGAAATATAATTAGGAGTCATATTTATGTGTTGACATTTATTCTCCTATAATACTGTAATTGCATCTCGTTACACATTTCATACCATTATTTACACCAGTAGAATAGGGGAAGGTAGACCTCTGCTATTTTTAGTCCTAATGAGCTCTGAATTCTAAGTGTCCCTTTTCATTTAATAGACAATTAAATATCATTTCTCTAAGGTCAAGAATCAGGAACCTGATGATATTGCAGCTCCTTATGTAGTCATGGGATTCATGAGATTCTCAGTCACTTTCATATCAATAAATGTAACTGGTAATTAAACCAGTAAAATCCCACTGCACTGTAAATCCATGGAGTTCTAGGAGATATACAGTATTAAAATGCATATAATCGCTGTCATAATAGGAACACAGAACCATGTATATGTTACAGCTGAGCCACGTAGTTGTGACAATCTGGCCAGTCCGGTCACTATTATGGACTAGCAGTTTCTCCATATGACACATTTCCTAAAAAGATAAAATCATTCTAACTTTGAGGGCAGAATCTGGATTTTCCATTGTCGGGGGAATTAGCAGGCCTGCCTGGATAAAAAAATGCAGAAAGCCTTTCTTTGATAAGGAAAATGAGTCAGAAATTATGCAGTGTAGCAGAAGACCACTGTACCCTGGCATAATACTTTATTATACAGTATAGAGTACTCACTGAAGCCCAAAATAGGCATTATAAAGAGACAACTCCAGAAAGAATGGGTTACAGTACCCTCAGTCTTTTCACATCTCCAGAAGGTTGTTGGACCCTGAGAAAATATCACATATACACGTAGCTTCATAGGGCTGGAGAATGCCAAAGGGACAGAGCTTGTGCATCCTGCCGGAAACTGATGACCTGTGGTGTGGACCAAAGTAAATACGTTTGCCCAAACTGACAGGTCCCTTGGAAACAGCATGGTATAATGCATATATAATAATAAACTAAGTATTTTTTTTTAAAATAGTCTACCCAGTTTTTATATGGACACGTAGGCTGGTTGAGATGCTATCTGTATTTAGTGCACTCAGTCTACTGTACAATGTGCCACTTGTGCAGGGGGTGTATGTGTACTCAAGGCCCACTCTTGGTCAGGGGCCCACTGGGGAATTCACCTGTTTCCCTGTGGACCAGTCCTAACCTCATGCATAAATAGTGGTGTGGCACAACACCAAGATCTGAGCCAAACCCGTATTTTTGCTGTAATCTTTTTAAAGGATGCAGGTCACAGAATTGATCCCTCAAATTGTTACTATGGAAATCCGAACTTTGCTTTAAGAGTGGAGTACTTCTATTCATATTGACATCTACAGTACCCCAGAGAAGGGGGTATCTGCAAATGGTTTGTTATTTAAGGTTATGTAATGTTATGCCATGTTAGGTATGCCCATCATAGCCCGCTATGGATGACACATCCAGGATTAACAATCCTAGCTCAGTGGAATGTTAGATGTAGGCTGGCCCCACCCCTTACATTAGGAGGGTCTAGACTGGAGTTGTTGGAGGAAGGAAGCAGTGATCTATGTTCCTTCTTCTGAGGTCTCAAACTACATAGACTCACTGATCCCTGCAACATCAACAGAAAGAGTGATAGAAAGAGAATTTATAATCTGGCCAAGAATGGGAGTCAGCAAGGTAACCTGCTACTACAAGTTTGCTGAAGTAAGGGATACTTTTAAGACACTCGTCCCACTTTGACATGTGCTGGACAGACGTGCCTTCAAAAACCATGTATTCCACAGTGGAGACTACACAGACAAAACTGTGCTTCATTGTTGTTTGATGTACTATAAATCCCATTTTGCTCTTCTACCTCTTGCCTGGTTTTCTGACTCCTACACCATACGTTGACCATTGTAATCAGTATTCCCTGCAGTGCACCCATATAAAAAGCTAACATCACAGGCACTCTAGCTACCATAAGGCAGAAGCCCCAGAATCAGTGTGTGCCCCAACTTAAGAAAGGGTGCCCCTGCCTGTCACTGTCCTGACCCAAGGGAGCAACATTGAGAGGATAGCCACTGTGATAATTTGTTGCGACCAGAGCCAAATCCTACCCTAATTCTCCTCTCCGGCTCCTCTGAGGTCATGGGACATCAAAGGGAGAATTCACTGCAGAAATGGGACAGCCAGGGTATGCTGTAGATGTACAACAAAAATACAGGAAGTATATATCATCTTTGTAGCTCCATAAGGACCCTGCAGGCAAGAAGGCTAACAATTTTTTAAAGAAAAGAACACAATACTTTCAAACAGTTTGCAAGTAAGTGACTGTAGTAAGTATTTCTATGGATTAGTTATGATTTGTAGTCCACCAAAGAGGAAATCCTGAGAGTTCTGATAGACGCCCTCAAGGGTGATTGCAAATGAGCATTTTACTCTTTGTTAGTTCCTGTTGAAGAATAGGGGCCACGAATCCCGTTCTGCCCAGAAGCCCTCTACTATTAATCCTCCTCTAGCATCAGGAACTTCTATATTTCAAGAAATGAAATGCAATAATCAACAGCAACACTCGTTTGGATAGAATTCTTTAGTCAGCTTTTCAATAGAGCATAGATAACCAGTAAATTGCATACAGGGGAATTGTAATAGCCTGGTGTGAATGTTTGGAAACACACTGTATACCGTTCATCACTGCATCTAATATATAATGCAAAATGAAAACCAGTGAGTCCTTTAAATATCTCTTGCAAAACTTTCAACATCCAACATATTGCTCAAAAATGTTCCTTGCTATACAACTGCTAAAACTGCTCCAATTAAAAATGAAAAATCTGCCCCAAAGATCTCATCTTTAGGCAATAACCCAACATAAATGTCATTAAAAAAGCATTGTAGTCATAGGATAACTAACTTTATGACCCTCTGACACTAATTTTTTCCTTTTGAAACGTGTAGGACATTTCTCTTGTACCTTCTCTGAAAGAGGATCTGGTAATTGCAAGGGACTTGACAATGCGAACATATGATCACTGATATAATACACTTTGAAACGTCTATCGTAGTTTATTTTGCTCGTCAGTGTAAACTTCCTTCATTAGGCAATGGAAATGTGGGAAGTGCCAGATTCAGCACATAACTGACCCGAACAGAGCCAAACAGATCCCATTGAGTATAACGGGGTCCGTTTGCTTTCCGTTCATGAACCTTCCTTTGAAATTCAGGACCTTTCTCTTTGCTGTTGTGAACAATCCCATACAGGTGATGAAATTGTTTACATACAGATCTTTTTGTCAGGTTGGAAACAATTCTTATCTGGTAAGATCGTCATTAAAAAAAAAAACCTTTCGAGTTGTCGTTCAGATAATTTTCCGATTCTATATACATGATACAATCATTGTGATTAGCTGACAAATTAGATCAGTTTTCTGGCAGATGAGCCAGATTTCATTCAGATCAATTGGCCAACTATACATCCAATTTAGATTAATATTCGTCTGGTCGCACATCTGTATGTAAAAAGTACAATGTGGTAAATACCTGGTGCTTCACTTATCTGGATTATAGCCAGGAGCAGCATTCAAAGTTCTGCATCTCCCAGTGTTCCTGGCTGGCTCAATGTCTGGACAGTGCTTGCTCCAGTGATCTGCCTTGAGGGAAATGTCATCTTTTCAAACCAGTATTGTATAACGAAAGTTGGCCATACACATGAGATACTGTAACTGTCAGCTAAGCGTACATGTTTATTTCAATGGGTGAGCAGAGTCGTAACTTGAAGCTCCTGAGATGAATGCAAAAGTCTGGAACAGGGCTTGCACCTTCAATATCATGTGTCATTCATAATAATGGTGTCTTGTTATGTAGCAGAGGGGTATTTGGGCCCATTAAGCACCAGAGTCCAAGTGCAGCTGCTACCCGTGCACCCCCTATGGTTATGCCTCTGGTATTAAGATACTGCCAAATATTGCTGGCAGCAGTTTATCACCCACAGGAGCAAACGATCGAGCATGTTGAAATCCAGCTTCTCTCTTTCGTCATCTCCTCTCTCGGTAAGGGGGGAGGTCCCGATGCTCCCCTCAAGATTCTGAGCCTCTTAAATCGGGGGTACAGATGATTTTTATCTAATGCATATGGCCAGGTTTTTAGTATCTCACTGCATTACAGGAGCTCAGCTAAGCTGGTAGTGGTAAATCGGGGTTATAATATAGACTGACCATATGCTATGACCAGTAAAGGTAAATATACCCCTTTAGAATGCTTATACAGAAGTACCACCTAAGACAGAGACAATTCAACTACCTATCGTGGCCTGGTCCCTTAGTGACTGCTGACTTTAATAGATGAGGACAAACACAGACGCCAGGGGCATAACTACCATAGCGGCAGACCATCCGACTGCTATGGGGCCCAAGGCAAGAGGGGGCCCAGTTGGGATCATCCCCTTTTCTAGTGGGGGTGAAAAAGGGGATGTACACTACTGACAGACATGCTTATTAACTATGATACAAACACTAGGAATTTAGAAATCATAGTGTACTCACACATGAGAGAATAGCCTCACACCAGTTCCTGCCAAAAGCCTCAACAGATTATAGGACTGGTCTGTTGCATTTAAAGGAGTTTTCCAGGCTCCTGATATTTATGACATCTTCAGGGTAGGTCAGTAATATCATAATGGTGGGGGTTTAACACCTATTACCCCTACGATCAGCTGTTCCCTGCATCCTCTGGTGCTGGAACTAGCCCTTGAATGGAGCAGGAAGCAGACAGGTCCATTTACAGTGTAGTGGCTGTGCTAGGTTACCACAGCTCAGTTATCATTGAAGTCAATGGGAGCACAGCTGCAGTAACCCAGGATGGCCACTACAGTTGGAATGGAGCTGTGCTTCCTGTTCCAATCCAAGTGCTAATTCCAGTGCCATAGGCTGCAGGGAACAGCTGATTAGTGGATGTGCAGAGTGTCTGACCGCCCACTAATCGGATATTATTACCTTTCCTGAGAAAAGGTCATCAATATGAGGAGACTGGACAACCCCTTTAATGGATAATGATGAGCAATCCTTATGATAGGTCATCATTATCATATTGGCAGGGGTCTGAGTCTTGGCACCCCTGTTGAACAGCTGTTACAGGTAGCCGCCACATGCACTGGAGCTCTGTTGAGCGCAGCCAGCTTCCAGCAGCTCCATCCACTGTATAGCAGCTGTGCTTGGTATTGCAGTTCAGCCCCATTCTTCAATGGGGCTGAGCTGCACCTAGGCCATATGACAGATGTGTGGTAACATGACATGGCCTAGGAAGAGGCTGCGGCACTCACAGAGCACCCAGACTCTTCTAACAGCTGATTGGCAGGGGTCTCGGGTGTCGGAACACCACCTTTTTGATATTGATTACCTATTATGAGGATAAGTGATCAATATGAATTGCCAGATAAACCGTTTAATATTATACTATATCCTGTGCCTCAATGGCATAAGCCAGAGAGACCATAGACATATCACATCTTTACCATTCATGTCTGCCACTTTCTCATTGTATCTCTAGATATTACAATAATGCAGATGTCTTCAGTCCATGGCAAAAAATACTTAAAGGTGTATTCCCATGTCCACCATTAATTGCATATCACTAGGATCTGGTGAAGGCTGTTCTCTGCTGTAAAGGCCTACCGGATCAGTTAAACGGAGGCTTGAACCTACCCTGTGTGTTTTTTCTTTAGCATAAAACTTCTTTTCAGATTTCATTCATATTTCATGATCTGTGCCATTACCAGCATATTACAGCATGTAAAATAATCAGATTGAGGCTTGTTAGCGTCTATAGAAGTATTGTGCAGCAGGCACCCATTCAGATTCACTGGTGAATGTCCCTTTTGCAGTGCATGGCTTTTAGCCCTACGTGAGGTAGTAATGCAATCACATAGGAATAAAAAGCCATAGACCACAGCAGGGGGATCTCTCAGAGTGGGATTTTATGTTTTTTTGTACTACTACAGTGCACGCATTTACAAAATACTAATCAATTGTAATACACGGACAGCAAACACAATCAAACATAATCCTAACATACAGACACAACAAACAACCTATGAATACTGACATCACGCTACATAAATCATCAAATGTGCTTCTGTATTCTTATTATATAGCATTATATACTTCATTATGTACAATATATATCATATACTTGCTATTTACTTGTCATCTCAGCGAAATGTACAATACAATGAAATCACATCTGAAAGAAAGAAGGTACCAGGAGATCCACCGGCTTCACAGAGAAAGGCAGAAATAGACTATGTAGGCATAATGCCTGGATGCCACCAGATTATTGTTGTGTTGCATATGGACGATATAGTCTTGCACATGCATAAAGTACACAGCATGCTGAAGAACTCTCTTGGCTGAGTTCCAAAGGCCTTCCCACCTCTCCAAGAACCCCTACATCTGTGATGAGTAGACCCCAACGTCTTTGTCCAAGAAATCCCACCCCTGACACAGCTTTACCTGCTTCAGTACCTCCTTAGTTGTCCAGCAAAAGAGAGAACTCATGCTTTCCCTTTCCTCATCTGTTTCTCATAGTATAGAGACTCTTTTTCTCTTGCAGCTTTTGCCAGTGTGATCACCTTTTTCTTCACTTCTGTCCCATTCCTGGTCTGTTTTCTCCTTTCGCTAAATGTGTGCTCTTTTCCTTTCCTCAAGTCTCCCAGAAAGAGACCCATAAGGCCTGCAGTGAACACTTGAGATGTATGAAGGAGGGGATGTGAGGGGTGAAGTGGGTGAGTATGAAAGGGAAGGGGGAGTAGAGGGTTTGGAGGCAGAGCTAGAGGGAAGGGGGGGTCAGGTATTTTGCCTTCTCTATTCCTGAAGGAGCCAGTTAACAAAGGCTCCATTCAGCTGTTTCTGGTCTGTGAAATAGAAAATGCAACAGGCTATTATGTGAGCCCCATCTTTACACCTCCCAACCAGAGCCCGAAGCAGCTACTAATCTGTGCACCTGCTGCCATCCTCTACTCACACTCACTCTCCACTCCGCAGGTGCCTACTGTAGACTTTTTATATATCAGATAATAGAAAAGAGACTTTCATAAAACAAGGAAAGGAAGAGGAAGCCCAGAATTAGGAATTAAATGACTACCTGTTTGCAAATACATTTTTTATGGTCTAAAATAGGGCAACTAAAGTAATAACTGGAAAGGGTGGACTACAGTACCCAGAAAGATTATCAAAATTAGGGCTGTTCACTTTAGAAAAAAGACGACTTAGAGGAGACCTAATAACTATGTATAAATATATCAGGGGTCAGTACAGAGATCTCTCCCATCATCTATTTACCCCCAGGATTGTGACTATGATGAGGGGATATCATCTGCGTCTGGAGGAAAGAAGGTTTGTACACAAACATAGAAGAGGATTCTTTACGGTAAGAGCAGTGAGACTATGGAACTCTCTGCCTGAGGAGGTGGTGATGGTGAGTTTACTAAAAGAGTTCAAGAGGGGATGTATTTCTGGAGTGTAATAATATTACAGGTTATAGTTATTAGAGAGGGGTTGTTGATCCAGGTAGTTAGGGCTTATGCACACAAACACATTTTCTGTGTGCATTCCATGTCTGTATGTCCGTGTCTGCATTACTGTAAAGTACTGTTTTATTAGAGGCCAGCTATTCAGTTCCACAAAATATGGAATGCAGACGGCCAGTATCAGTGTTTTGAGGATCCGCAATTTGCTTGAGGCCTTATTCTGACGCGAAGTAAGGAGGCACTGCGTCGGACGGAGGACAAGGACCTAGAAAACCAGACTGTCCAGCCTAAAACCGTACGTCTGGCCATCCCCACATCAGCCTGCCCCTAGGGTGGCCAGAGGTCTGGTTTTAGGCTGGAAGGTCCGGCTTTCAGACTCCCTGTCCTCCGTCATGTGCAATGGCAACTTATGGGGATAATTTATGAGGAAACACAGTGGGTAAGCAGTGGAAGAAAACATCTTTTATTACTACTGAAGTACTGAACAGTAAATATGTGAAATAAAGCTGACCTACAGCAGTGGGAAAATGGCTGGGTTGTTATGGAAACCTGGTGTGAAACCTGTGTGTGTGGAGACTAACAGCCTGCGAGCTTCTATTGGCTGATAAGGGTAACGTAACCAGGCTTCTATTGGCTAATGCATTTTTTGGGAATATCTTAGGAACGGTACGTCCTGGAGAGCTGAGACCCGGTCTAAAACCTTCCCGACACCTGATGTACCTGTGTGCTAAATTTCGTGATTGTAGCTGCGATGATGCGGATTCCTTTAGCGGACATACACATATACATGCATACATACACTCAGCTTTATATATTAGATATCGCAGCTGCTGCAGAACTTCATAATACACACTTTAGCTGCTGCAGAACCACAAAATACACACCTCAACTGATGCAGAACCTCATAATACACATCTCAACTGCTACAGAACCTCATAGTACACACCTCACTTGCTGTAGAACCTCATAATATACACCTCGGCTGCTGCAGAACCTCACAATACAAACCTCAGCTGCTGCAGAACATGATAATCTGATCTTACAGAACACATACGGCTTTGATCACATCTGTGTTGTGGCCTCCATCATAGATCAGGTCATAAATGCTGGACAATATTTTGCAGCCTGCCAGACTCCATGATGGAAACCCATCAGATCTCATCATTGACAGCAGGATTTGTCAGGTGTTGTCATCCATGATGTGCCAGATCAGGCACTACAGTGATTTTCATTGTTGAATTGCTACAGAACATCATAATAGTGACAATAGAACTACAAGACTCATCATGACTAGATTCTTATTATTAGAAATTAGAGGGCAATACAGGAAAAAGAGGACAGAGCTACATCTCCCAGCATGTCCAGGCTGTTATTATTGGGCATCCGTGAACATTATAGGGAGAGGGGTATAAGAGAAGGGAACTACAATACCCAGCATGTCCAGGCTGTAATTATGGGTCACCAGTAAATGGCATGGAGAGGGACATAATAGAAGAAAAGTACGGCTCCCAGCATTTTTACAATGTTATTATTATTATTATCAGACAACATTGCATATGGAGAGAACTACAACTACTAGTAAGTGACAACTTATAACAGAAGAGAAACCACTTACCTCTCCATCTCCTTCATGCACAGCACAGAAGCCCCGCCCCCTCACAGGTCCTTCAACACTGCACTGAGCTCTGTCTTCCTGCACTGGTCACATGATGATGACATCATTAAGATCCTTCTCCACCTCATGTGACCAGTGCCCTGAGCATACTTCTCAATTATATCTGTGTTCTGTGGACGCAGATACAATGGAGTGCAGGAGTGCCCAGAAACCAGGTAAAACAACCTGGTGACTGGGTGCCCAGCAAAGGGGCCCATCTGGCGCCCCCTTCAGGAGTCCAGGGTGATGCAGTCTGTGTGGTCCCACAAGTTGCACACCTCTTTTTGAGGATAGCTCTTCTGAACTGCCTGCATGATACATTGTCAAAATACTAGAAGCCGTAAACAACTTGGCAGCATACTGTCATCTAGTTTAGACTGATGATTGACAAACCTGCTAATTTCATGTATGGGGACAGTCTAATGATTCCCTGATAGCATACAAAGGATAGGGCATTTTGGATTTCACTTTCATCTAACATGAGAAATATCTAGCAGTGGCTAATCACCCTTTACCCCTTAGGCCACTTTCACACAGTCAATATCTTGTTAGTATTTTGCATCAGTTATCTTCTTGGCTGCAGCAGTGACATAGCCGTATACCCCAAGCACTGCTGTCTTCACCGGTATATGGCACGTGACCACTGAGGCCAGTGATTGGCTGCAGTGCTCACATGGAGGATACGGCCGGGTATGTCATTTCTGCAGCCCAAAAAAATGAAGTGGAAGCAGCGGGGGTGAAGTACATGAGTATAAATTATTTTATCACAATTGCTGTCTTGGAGGACAACCCCTTTAAAGTGTTTTCTTTTATTATTCAGTTGATTAATATAAAGTTGTGTGAAAGTGAAGACAATTTGTAAAGGTAAAACACAATTTCCTGATAAAACCTAGACTAAAAATCTAGGAAATCTAGAATCTTATTATAGTTGTCTGTCTGTGTCCCTACACTGTCTGACACTGTCAAATAAAATGCGGAAAACTTAAAATTTACATTTCGCCAGCAGCTTTCAGGTACCTGAACATTCAAGAAGCTTAAGAGTATGTTCACACAATGGATTTTAAAATTTGGCGCAGAATCCGCCCTGGTTCTATAGCAGCTTTTGCGTGATTTTGATTTGTTTTTTTACACACTGTTTTTTCAGTATATACTTTATTTCACAGCTACATTTTCTGCTCATATTTTTTGATTCAAATCCACCCCAAAAAACATGTGGAGCGTAAAGTGTAGTTTTTTTGCAGGTTCTCATTCTTTTCAATGGGATATTCAGTGTGGATTCTGTGCCAAGATAGGGTATGCTGCTTCCTTTTTCATGCAATGATGCTTCCCATTGAAAAAAAATGGAAAACTATTTGGAGTTGTTTTTTGGTGCTGATTCCGTTGTAGAAAACGCACCAAAATCAGCGCCACATCCTTGTAAATATGTCCTAAAGCGAATCTGTCACCAGAAGCCTCCCTACTCAACTGTTTGCATACACACATACCTGTGGTTCACCTGATTAAAACACAGTTTTTGTTTTCTTAATATGCAAATTAGGCTTTAGTGCAATGAGGGCGTCACTGTTGCTCTTGTTGCACCCAAGCTCTGTTCATTTCTGTGGCCAGCCCCTCCCTGGCTGCTTTGATTAACAGGGTCAGGCAGTGAGGGAGGGGCTGACCACAGAAAGGAGTTTAGCTCGGGTGCAACAACAGCAATGGTGACACCCTCATTGCACCAAAGGCCTAATTTGCATATTACGAAAAAGTATCATAACTTGGGAACAGAGCTTCAACAAAACAAAAACAGCGTTTTAATCAGATGAACCAAAGCAATATGTGCATGCAAACAGTTGAATAGGGGGGCTTCTGGTGACAGATTCCCTTTAAAGAGGTTATCCAACACCAAAAATGCCGCCCCCCCCAAAAAAAACTCGGACCCCTCACAAAGATTGTACTCCAGTCCTATTATGGCATAGAGATTGATAGAATCATTATAATAAATATCAAAGGCTCAAAAATGCATTAATCAAATATTATCAAATAGCACACACAACTGGACAAGATGGTGTTCATTGAAAGATGTCAGACGTGTTACCTCACACATGCATTTTGACATTCACATTTGCAAACAACTTGTCATGTCTTAACCACCTTGTAGACAGGTTAGTAAGCAGTAATAATCAATTTTTAATTGATTCAATTTTGGCTCAATTGATTCAGTTGTGGAGTATATATAAATACTTTTATATTTTTGATAGTTCAGGAATTTTTAGAGGTGGTGATACCTATTCTTTAGTTTTTTTGTTTTTTTATTTTAAATGGGAAATGTCAGGTGATATGATTTTTTTTAATTTCTTGATTTCTAAAAAACTTGTTATTGTTTTCAAAAACTTTAACATATTAGATTAAATGGGTTATCCAAGACTATATAACCTCCCCCTTCATGCCGGGCCTCTCACGGTGATTATACTTACCTTGGTCCCCGCTCCCGGCACATGAAGGGGGGGTATATACACTTGCATAACCCCTTTAATCTACCAAGCATCAACCTTCCACTGTTGTGGCCTCTTTAAGGATACGACCGCACGGTCAGGTTTCTGCATGTAGTTTTGTAAGCCAAAATCAGGAGTGAATTAAAAAAAAAAAAAACAGGAGAAGTCGTATCTGTCCTTTATACTTTCTCTTCTTTTATGATCCACTCCCGATTTTGGCTTCCAAAACTGCATGCAGAAACCTGAGTGGCTATACCCTCAGACTGTTGGATATATGGGGATGAGGTGACTTTTTTAAGTTTTTTTTTTTGGAGTATCTGCTTGTTTTGAAGCCATTTTGTGACAAGTTTACAAAATGTTGCACACCATTTGTTAAATTTGTCACAAAAATTACATGATGATTTCTAAAGTCTAATCTTGTTTATTACAAAGGTTCCATCAGATTTTACTCCACTAGGACACTGAAGAACACGTATTCCTTTTTACAAAAAAACATAATGATAAATCTGGCTAAATCTGTAGCTCTGCTTGCATAACATCTGGCCACCCCTTAGTAAATAGAAATTGACAGGCATGGCGCAAACCACACTAGAAATGGAGATAACACCTACTCCACCAACAAAACCGGTAAAAACACTCCACCTTTCTGGTGCACTGCTCTCTCCTCGCTGCAGAAGACAGACTGAACAGAAAGTCTATGAACTCCTCTCACTTTTGTTTCCTGTAGCAAGAAGACAGAGATCCAGAAGTTTCTCTTTCCTCATTCTAGATTGGTGGGGGTCTCCGCATTCAAACCCCACCAATCAAAATCTTTGATACGTCGCTATGTGATATCAAAAGTTTTTGGAAAACTCAGCGATCCTTTAAGTGTCAATTTAAAAATCTGCGCCATTGTTCTAGCTGATTTGAAACACGTCTAAACTGATCCTTCTCCTGAGAGTATTTTTGAAACCAAATGTCCATTTTGTTGTGTAGAGAAATTGGTTCAACCACTGAAGTTCTCAAGACATTATTAATTGATTAGTTACAAAAAGGCTTTTCCAGAAAGTAGCTACCTAAGACTCATTGTTGCAGGCAAGTTCTAAGGTTAGTAGGCCACAATGACACAACATGCCACCACTCCATGTAGGATCGCTGGTGTTTGGAATACTGGAAGCCAAAGGTACATCTTCTCTATTCTAAGGGCAGATAGGACAACATCACTATTTTAGTGAAAAGGATGGTCTTATTAACAGAAAGGTAACAACAAGGCCAGTACATGTCAGAATAAAAATATGTTCATCTAGTAAAAATATGGGGTGGAAAAGTTAGCTAAGCCTTGGATTTCTGACACATATCTGAAAGCTTAAGCTCTGACTACAGATTAGCCCCATTCATTGGAGTGAATTCATAAGTGGACACCCACCATGGACGGCAATATGAACAGCAGCATGGATTCCCATTGAAAATAAAGGGAGGCAGATTCCGTACAAATTAAAATGCTGGCATGGCCTTCTTTGAGTTAATGGGTTGTCCCAGATTTTGATATTGATTACCTTTCCTCCAAAATGGCCACCAATATCAGATGGGCAGTGGATATACACCCCTCAACCCATCGATCACCAGATGCACAGTGACCCTGTGACCAGTATGAAATCTAATGTAAAGTATACAGCTCACTGTCCAGTAACCAGAGTCATGTACAAAGCTTGCGATATTTCCTGACAGCAATAGTTAATATTCAAGCATATTCTATGGGAACAGTGGTTATGCACAAAGCCAAGTCTCTAGTGCTCAGGAAAATACATATCCAAATTACTGCCAACTCCTTCTACCGTGCCCATTGCTTAATGGTCCATGGCAGGGGTGAGCAACCTCTGGCACTCCAATTTATGTGAAACTACAACTCCCAGTGTTCATCATTCACTTCTAATGTGCATGCTGGGAGTTGTGGTTTCAGCTAGAATGCCTACATGTATTCTATGCTACAATGGCAACACATATTACCAGTTTCCTAGTGACCTTTGGTACATTAAGTGCCAGTTGTCTGTTATCTTACTCTTGGATCTTACACTGCCAGAGCAGCTCTGTTTCCACTTAAAGGGAACCTGTCACCATGTAAATGCAAAATAATCTGCAGGCAGCATGTTATAGAGCAGGAGAAGCTGAGCTGAATGATGTATTGTTTTGTGGGAAAAGATTGAGTAAAACTTGCATTTCATTGATTTAAACTCCTGCTCTTTCTGGGCTTTGAAGTGAAGGAGGTGGTCCTATCAGTGATTGACAGCTCTATATACACAGTCATAGAGGGAAGGCTGTCAATCACTGATAGGACCTCCTCCTTCACTTCACAGCCCAGAATGAGCAGGAATTTAAATGAATAAGTTACAAGTTTTACTGAATCTTTTTCTACAATAACTATGTATCAGTCTGCTCAGCTCCTCCTGCTCTATAACGAAGACACCATGTTTAATATGACATATTCCCTTTAACTAAACGTTGAATACTGGCAGCCAGTGAAAGGATGGTGGTTTTATATTTACTGTCCGATACTGATCATTGCTTTTAAGAAAGAAAATTGTTGCTGTCTGGCAAAACGACCAAAGAAAAGCGGTGATGCCAGTGACAACCAAGCTGTTCCTTCTCCTCTCCATTTCTTTACATCCACTTGCTCGATTACACTTGGATTGTGTTTTCTTTGCAGTATTTTTTTCTGTTATGAGAACGTTGATACACATTTTCATTAAACATTTTTTTTCATTTCTATTAATGAGACATATGCAAAGGATAAAACATGCTGGGTCTCCAGTATGGAAGTGATCATATTTGTGCCAGCTCATCTCTCTTCTCTTATGAACAGTGGTAATTTAATATTACTGGGAGGTGGGGGAATGTTTCTCCAGATCCTCAGTAAATACTTCATGTGTAATATCATATTCATTTATCTGCAGTGTATAACCCTCGACTCTATAGATTTCCTGCCTTATGGAAAACTAGCTTTGAGGGGAATATGAATCCAATATTCCTCACTTTGCTTCTTACTATAAATACATACAGAATCTACTAGACGTTCAGCACATTTACAGATATAGGGGGGACATTTATCAACTGCGGTTTGGTTTGCGTCAATTTAAAGTCTTTAGGTTCTCATGTGGGTGTGCATTTTGACCACAATAGTATTCTGGGGGTTACCTGTCATACTGTGCATCTGGCTGTTACATTTTGAGCAACATTTTAAAATGTTGCATATCATAAATGCCCCTTAAAAGTAATTGAATAACCAAAACAGACCTATTTTTCACACTATTAAGTGGCGGGGGCAGCGTAGCTCTCCAAATGTCGCAGGATTTTAGACAAAAAGTCGCATGCAACTTTGATAAATGCACACATACACTCACACCGTGATTTCCACATATTTTTATTATAATTATCACTATTTGTAGTGTGTTTCATAATTCCCTATTGATTCACAGTAAACATCTGGCTCAGGCAAAAGACACAAGTAAAAACAGCACAAAAAAAACCTGCATTTTTCCTGAAACGCTATGTGTGAAACCACCTAAGATCAGTTTCAGACAAGCACAGTGTTTAATCTATACAATGATCACAAGTTCTGACCTGACCTCAGGTCTTCTGATCCAAATTTACAGCATCGTAATGATTTATGATGTTTTTACTTTAAGTTATTAGACCTGCAATTGGGCCAAGCCTTTTGAATAAATGTGCTAGTGTTAGGTCAGCTGTCTATGTCTGCCATTGCCTTGCTCTCCCCTGCGTGCATGAGACCCGTGCTACTCACCACGCTTCTGCCTCTATCACCTTAGGGTGCTCACCTGTGGTCTCTTAAAGGGCCAGTGCACACTTCCAAATCCTTCCCCAGCCAATGGCTGGAGGTCCCTGAGTATTTAAGGCTGACAACTATACTAGGACTATACCAAGAGGTTGTGGTGTTTTTGGTCAAAAATAGACAAGTCCAAATCCATGGGTTAAAGGGTGATACCAGGGGAGTGCCAGAATAACGCCCTTAGGGTTAAGCCCAAAGCCAACCCAGTTATTTGGAACAGTGGGTCTCTATCTATCTATCTATCCCTACTATTATAAGAATCTCTTCATGAACAGGACCTTCAAGTCTCCTGACAAATCTTACCTCCATTTTCAATTTGGCACAGTTAACCCATACCCAAGTATAGATGGCATGATCAATGAGATCAGTGACGGGTGCATGATTGCAGCACTTGACTGGCTCCATCTGCACATTTGGCCATCTTCATGTAAATACTTGGATGGTTTCTAAGAACTTGGATAACAATTCTTCCTGATCTGGTTCTACAAAAAATGGAACTATAATACACAAAAACACCACTGCTCATATCCAGATGCAGGTAAACCACCTACTGATTATTGACACATACGTATTCTGTTATTACGAATGAAATGTTCATAGTATGAGTACGCTGACCTGGAATACACTAAGGTGGTGCTGGAAGTGCATTGCTGGAAATCCACAGCTCTTGTCCTAAGCTGCACCCCCATCTCTTTCATGCCCTTATCTCTCCTCCCTCTCTGACCATGAATATGTTGGCCTTTCTGCCACTCGCGGGTTGTCCTTAACCCTTCCCAAGTCCCCTACTATTCGTGATCCTGACAGTGGCGTCTGTTGTCTGTGAAACAGCTTTCCACCGAATAATGATAGCTTGGTCCATTGTTATTTAGTTTTATTATTTCGTAATGACTGGACAAACAACCCAATTTGGCCATAAGGTATGCAGTGTATTCTAAGTATACTCAACACAGTTTCTACACTGATGACCCCCCAGTAACAGCAAAAGGCTAAAATACTTTAACCATTTCATGGCCTTTACGCACTATATAAACAGAAAGAACAGAGGAATATGCAGTATACTTTCTTTAAGGATGATCACCACTTACCACCTACCCATTGTACACATACACACCTTCTCCATCTTTTAGACTCACTTGCTACCCTGTCTCTGCTCCATTTCTCTCTCCCTCCATTTGTGCTTCCCCTCTGTTATGAGACGGCAGGATGGTCTGCGCATTTCCCTCTCTGATCTGCCGTTTTACTCTTTCACTGCCAGAAGATACAACAATGCACTGGGAACTCCAGCAATTGTCGTTTCTCCTGTGCGACCTGCAAGCTGCTTCCCTTTTCTTCTCTCAATGTCCCTTTTCCCTTTTTGGTTTTTCCTCTCTGTAATGATTTCTTAAATATGATACTTACAGGTTTCTGTATTCAAGCTCTGCCAGGTCTGTGTCTGCCCCCCTTCTCTCTCTCTTTGTCCCTCTGTGGCTGCAGAATATCTTGTGTTGTGCTCCCTTCCGCCTGATCCGCTCTTACAAACAGAAGTCCCCCCTGTTTTATAAGGAGGGGCTGTGAGGGACAAGCTGAATAAGGTGGGAACCTAGAAGGATCACAAAAATAAACATGTTACAAGTCCCTCCAACAAACTGTAATGACTTCTCCTCCACCTTCCACAAAGAAACTTGACTTAAATATCATGCATATCAGGAATGGGTGGGATCTGCAGGGGTTAGTCTCATTTTTGGGATGGGAACAATGGTGACCATTTCTAGGTGCAGGATAGAAATCATGGGTGAGAGCTCCAGTTCTTTAGAGGTTTCTTTAGGAGAGAAGAAGCCAATTTACATTAGTTCACACTATGTTGAGCTTGATGTTGTGCTAGGCAAACTCAGCAGTTTGGTTATTATTAGGCAGGTTGTCTCGCAGATGTGAATAGTAGTATATTACTAATACGTATGTGTCTGTACATATGTATTTTAAGATATAATAGGCTATGTAAGGCCCTACCTTTATAGATAGATAGATAGATAGATAGATAGATAGATAGATAGATTAATCCAAACATTCAAGTACAATAGAGTACTAGGCTTACAAATACACACATGCATGATGTCACACATTTGTAGTGCACTAGCATACACAAAAAACACACTTCTCCCATAGATACAGAGATACTGAGATCCCCCTACCTTTCTGATGCTCTCTGCAGATTTCAAGCTTTATGGCACCGCTCTGGGATCCCTCTCTAAAAGGAAAGCCCACATATGTACAGGAGAAGGGACAGGGAGGGGTGGACAGAACAATGTGAATATCCAGGGGAAGGTGCTGAGGAAGATAAGGAGAGAGGGCAGCGAGTAGGCAGGTGAAGAGCGGGTGGATCTCCTTTTTGCACAAGCAGAGAGTGAAGGTAATAGGAGAGGGGGAGTGAGGGAGGATGGATAGTCTATGTCACAATACATCCCAGTGGAGAAGCCTCGGAAAGATGCTACTAACCCATTCAGCACTGGGCTTGTGTACAGTTTATTTATAGGTGTGTGATGATGATCCGGAATTTAGATCGGAATACCAAATCTATTATACATCCTATCAATGATCAAGTTTTGAAAGACACTTTGGAGCAGATTCACTAATATTGTCTAAAATAGTTAGACAGCGTAAACTTAGACCAAGCAGTTAGAAGATGTGCCAAATCTATCACAGTAGCACACGCTGTGTCATAGTTTCAGCCTTTACTCCAAAAAACTGACAATTCCGTTAATAAATCTGCGGCATTTTCTGGCTCCACAAAGCATCCCCCCTTTTCTACACCTTTGAAAGTGTCTAGCAAGCCATGAAAAGTGTCTAATGCAGATCACTGCAACACTTGGCATTGGCAATTCTTTTCAGGCATACTCTGGCATTAGCAAATCTCTCGCCTCATTCCTATTCATTCAAAGGGATTTAGTTTATTGTATCCTATATTTTTGGAATCATACACATGAATTACCAATACAGCACTTATGGGCCACTTAAGATTATAATTATTAAGCCTAGGTGTATGACCGGTTAGGCAGAACTAAGTCATTCGCTTACCAAACATGGATGTAGAATTACAGTACCTGAGTTTATGATTATTATTAGCTTGTTTGAAAAAAGCAAGACATTTAAAGGGGTTTTCTGGGAGTTGAATATTGAAGGACGATCTTCAAGATAGGTCATCAACATCTGATTGGTAGGGACCCAAGAGTCCACGGCGCTCTGTTGAGGTCACGGAGTGCTGGGGCCTCCTCACAGCATACCAAGCACACTGCCTCACATTGTATAACAGCTGTTCTTGATATTGCAGCCCAGACCCCTTCATATGAACAGGACTGAGCTGCAATTAGGCTACGTGACCAATGAACCTGACCTTTCTGGCCTAGGGAGAGGCTGCAGGATTTACTGAAACACCAGGGCCTCTTCAAACAGCTGACTGGCAGGAGTGCTGGGAGTCAGACCCCATGGATCAGCTATTGATGACCTATCGTGAGGATAGGTCCTCAGTATTTTAGACCAGGAAAAACCTTTTATAGTTCTGTACTGGGGCATTCGCAGGGGGGTCATCTCTTAGACTTTACAATTCTGCTCTGACACTGTGTCTATCTGAGGGCAGGGCAGTGGAGTGTGGGGGGGGGCATGTCTTAGCATGTCTTGTCTTGTTCTGCGCATTCCTACCGGGCTCTGCCTGGGAAAGTCTGAGATAGTGTTGAATCGTACGGGGACGAAGAGCACTGAAAGGTCATTAAAAAGTGTATCTCCAGTAGGCCTGTGGCCTGCTTAATTTAAATATGTTTCCTAATACTATATTTGTAGTTGAAGCTCCATACCCTCTCTGTTCCGGTGGAAGTGATGTTGGCCCACTGCCACCACTAGGAGAACTGATAAAGCACTATGAAATCAATGGAAGCTGCATGCTAGCCCAATTCAATATGAAGTCCATACAGACTAACCAAAATTTTGATATTTATTTGTAAGGGCTCATTCACACTTGCATATTACGGATCTTTATTAATTCTGTTTTTTCCCTTTGAAAACACATTGCCATTTTTCCACTATACAGCATGTTTAATCGAGTACCATTTTTAAACCATAAGTCAATGCACTGGATTTACAAATGCACGTCCATATTTGATCTGTAAGTGTGAATGAGCCCTTAGGGGGACGTGGCATTGTAGCTCCATAAGAAAAAGAAGAATCCCTGGCCCCTAATTAAGTATCTAAGGAAATGCTTTAAATAAAGCCGGCAGAACATGTTACTATACTGTAACCGGAGGAACAGTTTAACCTTTGTATGTAGTCCAGAAAATGAATACATAGCAAGTAGGATGTATTTGTCTGTGCTGAAAGATGTCAGTCCTCTATTTTCCGCTCTTCCCTACCGGCAATGTTTTTAATTAGTAGTCTTACTTTGCTTGTAAGCCTGATATAATGAGGCAATCGTGAAGATATAGCAGAAATCTGGGTCTTTTGTCCCTATGTGTATGAGGATTTCTTTTATGTAGATACTATTGTCTGCCCAGAGCTCTCCAAAAATTGCATAACTGGATTTTTTTAAACAACTTGCAGCAGCTAAGGAATTACCAATCCGTACTTACAGAACGCAGTCTTGGTGCTGGATGCAAGTAGCCAGTGAATATACACATATTTATTTCATTTAGCGGATACTTTTTAGCACACACCAAAAGTTTCCACTGGAAAACAACAGCATCTGTGACACATTTTATAGAGCTGTAAACTTGTCACAGCTTGACAGGTCTCGCCTATTGAATGTCTGCCGCAAAACTCTGCATCATGACATTATAGTGTTTAATGTAGTAATCGATCCCAAACGGAAGGCAGGAAGTATCTGTTAGGGTTAAAATAGAAATAAGCAGCATAGGGTGAGTACCTCGGGACTATGTATCGTCAGACCCCTGTAAATTGGCACAACTCTAATGCACGATCTAATGCATCAGGATCGCAAACGTTTTATGAGATGCAGCCGCAATCACACGAACTTCAAAGACAGGTGCCCAGTTGAGAATGATGAACAGCCAAGCGCAAAGGACCACATCAACTGTTGTGCGATCAATGGATTCTTTTTATTGCTAAAAACAATGTGTTTTGGAGATATAATTCTCCTTCTTCATGTTGTAAACCTGAAGGAGAATTATATTTCCGAAATGCATTGTTTTTCACAATAAAAAGAATGCATTGATCGCACAACAGTTATTATTACGTTATTATTATTTATTATTAAAGCGCCATTCATTCCAAAAGGGTATACATACATAACATAGAAAATTGCACTATGTGTGAACAAGATGAGTTACAGACTGGTACAGAAGGGAGGGCCTTGCCCCCAAGGGCTTACAGTCTACCAGGGATGGAGGAAGGACACAGTAGGTGAGTGTAAAGCTGGTCATGGTGGTATAGCAGCAGCAGGGTCACTGTAGGTTGTAGGCTTGTCTGAAGAGATGAGTTTTCAGGTTCTTTTGAAGCTTTCCATGGTAGGTGAGAGTCTGATATGTTGGGATGGAGAAGTTTCCAGATTATGTGGGATGCACGGGAGAAATTTTGTAGGCGGTTGTGGGAAGAGGTGATAAGAAGAGAGGAGAGAAGGAGGTCTTGATGTGGTCCTTTGCGCCTGGCGGTCCATCATTTTAAACTCTAATATAGTAATCGGGGCAGACTGGAAAGTTAAAGTTGCCCCATGTTGTAGGCGAGTCCAAATCAACAGAACAAGTAATCAGCGACAACACAAGTAGGAAGGACCAGCAATACTATAGTGCAGCCCCTGCAGAACCAAATACCACAGTGCAGCACAAAAATATCACCCTCGCTGCAGTGTTCAAAGATATCACTGTCCCACTCATTTAAGCAAATATCTCCCCTGTGTGGGGATGAACATTGTTCATCTCCATACAGATTCACGTTTTGTCTGCAGTACATAACTATTTGCAACGGATAATGTGCTACAACATAAAGGATGGATCACCTGACCTCATCTGTTGGTGATCGGTAGTATATTTACATGGGACAATTATTGGGAACGAGCATTTTATGAACTTTTGTTCCCGATAATTGTCTTAATGTAAGTGTACAGTGTACGGCCACACGGTCAGGTTTCCTGATGCCGTTTTAGAAGTCAAAGCCAGGAGTGAATTAAAAAAAGAATAGGTCATATCTCTCATTTATTCTTTCTCTCCTTTTTTGATCCACTACTGATTTTTACTTCCAAAACTACATCAGGAAACCTGAACTGGCCGTACCCTAAGTGAGGGGTTGGTATCTAGGATGGGGAATTTGCACTACGTTTAGAAATATACACTTTTCAAATGCATATCTGCATATATCCACCAAATTTGTAACATAATTTTATACACCATTTTATAGATGGACTCTGTTGCTCCTTATTAATTGACCTTTGAAAATTGTAAGGATAGGGGCACATGGGACAGCACTGGTGTGGCCTCGAGTGTTGTAGTTTTAGAGTAAGTGTCAGCATGATTTTGTCCAGCAACATCTGTTTCACTCGAAACGTGGCCAATTTTTGTGCCCTCACAGTTTTGCCGCATGGGAACATTGCAGCAGAACTAGTGCTGTCTGTATGCCCCTAACTGTGCATCACAATTAACCCTTCCAGACTTAATACTACATATTATTATATACATAAAATCACTGTTCGGGTATGTCCACATACTGTATATATTTTTTTCTCTGCTTCAATTTACATTCCATAAGAAAGTACCCTTAGGCTAGAATCACACCTGCAGTTTTTATGCAGCTTTTGAGCCAAACACAGGAGTGAGTGAGAGTCGTAGTATCAGTCTTTCCTGTATGTGTTTCTACTTTTTAGATTCCCTCCTTGTTTTGGCTTAAAAACCACATCAAAGTCTGCTTAAAAAATGCATGTGAGATTCCAGCCTTAGGCCACTTTCACACAGTCAGTATTTGGTTGGTATTTTTCATAAGGATTTGTAAGCCAAAACCAGTAGTGGAATCTACGGAGAAAACTATCATGAAAATATTTGCACCTCTTCCTTGTTTTGGACCCACTCCTGGTTTTGGCTTACAAATACTGATGAAAAATACTGAACAAATACTCACATGTGAAAATGACCTTAGAAAGGAGATTTATTAACCATTATAATGATAACTTGCTGCCAGATCCCTGGAAATAGTGTAGGCAATTACAAAAATTTGAATGCATAATGTTCTAGTATGATGTTTGTACAATGCTTTAACACACTGCAAAGTGAGACTGTGGTATTGAGTAAAGACAGACGGCAGAGGCGGTGAGCTCCAGTTTCCTGCCAAACTCAGTACTGCCAATTTCCACCCCCCTCTTTACTCAGATCAGGGGAATCCCATTCCTATAAATGTCAGTAACTCTAATATGTGAGGTGAGGCGCCAAATTTTTTACCGCGTGCAGTAGATGGGGGAAAGGGATTATACAGCTGCATATATAGGGATTCTGCATAATTTAATCATTACCCTTAAAGACATCTGCTGTCACTGTAAACTATTCTGCATCCATGAATGTAAATATGGCTATATTTATGCATTTATTCAGTTAAAAATATCCTCAGATTATTTAACCCTTAAGCTGCTTGGTAAATCAGAGACTCATATCAATTACCATGTCAAAATGTTAATGAGGATTTTTACAGCCATTATTTTTTCTTAATTTGTGTTGCCATGCTCCACATAGATTCTATATACTGTAGAATATGCTCTGGTTCATTTATCAAGCCCGAAATATATATATACACATAGGGCGTCATTTATGATGCTGATATACACCTAAATTAGGAGTATTTCAGATGCAGATTGCAGCACAATGGTTAGTTGAGCCGCAATCTGCGACTTCTCTCCACTCACACCAGGTGTAAAAAAGTGGGCATGGCGTGGGCGAGGAAGGGGACTTATTTACCATTTTCTACACCTGTTTCAGGGGGGTAAAAAGAAGTCTAAATGTAAGACAGCTGTATAATAGCTGTGCTTGGCATTGTAGCCGAGGGCCATCCACTAAAATAGGACTGAACTGCACATGACCAAGTGACCAATGATTGTGACGTTAGTGGCCTAGGAAAAGGCTGCAGCAATCTACAGACGAAGGATGGGTAATTAATATTGTACTTCCAGAAAAGCCCTTTAAAGTGGTTGTCCACTTTTTTTTTTTTTATATTGATGACCTATCTTCAGGATAGGACCATGGGAGGGCCATCTCCGGGCACCCTGCCGATCAGCTGTTTGAAGAGACTGCTTGTATGAGCGCTGCCTTCTCTTCACCGTTCGCTGTTGCAACAGTAGTGGTGAGCAGGTGTAATTACAACTAAGCCGTCCCATTCACTTCAATGGGATGGCGCCTTCCTATTCAAGTGAACACTACAGAGCCAGCCCATTGAAGTGAATGGAGATGGCTGAGATGTAATTACACCTTCTCACAGCTGTAGTAGCGATGATGAGCAGGTAACAGTAAAGAGAAGGCAGCGCTCATACAAGCTCTACTGTCTCTTTAAACAGCTGATCAGCAGGAGTGCTGTCAATCTGATATTGATCTGATTCATCAATATAAAAAAGCAGACAACCCCCTTTAATAGCGGTGCATCGGTTTTCATTAAATTGGCATGGCTACTATTTGAGGACTAGAATAATGTGGGTCACTTCTGGCAGCTGTGATGGAAGTGAATATGGAGAACACTAATACAATTATTATCATTAAAAACAGCAAGATGGATCTTAATAAAAAGTCTGGATACAATCAGTAGTGGTACGCTCGCACTAAGATATAACAATGCTGGAATGTTCAACCCATACATACTATAATCACATAACCCTAACAGATTTTTCATTGAGAAAGTGAAGACTGAATATAGCGTAGGCTCCTAACCAGGGATTATCTGAAACATCATTAACTGCACTGGAGCCCGTCTTCATTGTATTAAGTACACATTAAGAGTGAATGAGACTGGAGAGGAGAATGGTGGGCGTTCGAGACAGAAAGGAAGAAAGGAGTTGTCATAAAGAAAGAAGATGAGCAAGAACTATCATGGGAGACTCACTCCCACACATCTCTACATGTCACTGGTTTTAAATGTCACATCACATTTCCTGCTCAAAAACACATCATAAACGGTACCCACTGCTCTCCTGTCCCCGGGGAAATATGAAGGACAAGCTTGCATTTTTCTTTTTCCATGGATAGTTAAGATCATTTTATATATGACCTACCGATTGATGCTGTTCCTATTAACTGTAGGTACACATACCCAGAAATACCAGTTAATGCTCTGTGTAGTATATAATAAACATGACTTTGGTGCCACATTATTTAGGGAAGGAGGGTAACATCCTTGGAGAATTAGGTTTGAAAGTGATGACACTGTTCCAATGTTAAATGTTCGTTTAATATAATTAAATTTTAATAACTAATTACTTTTGTAATTTACGTTCTGTTAGAAAATGCTCTAGTTGCAAGAGATTCCCTTTACTTCATTAAAATGGTGCCCCTATTGTTCATTCCATGTAGCAGATTGCATGTCCTCCTACTGAGCAGAAATAGCAGGTCACACATGTTCATTTCCATCCGTCAACTGCCACCAGAAAGATCATCTTTTAGACGGGCTGACTGAACTTCTTGATAGTCAACTGCCTTCTTCTAATTCTATTCAATTGAGAGAACTCAGACTCACACAGTAGTGGATAGAGAATCAAACAACTGGAAAGAGATCCTCGACATACTACTCTGCTTACATCCAGATTGGAGCACCTTGCCTGTCCTGCACAGATTCTCACTATGTGGAAATTCCAGGGTCTCCTTCTCCAGAGATATCTAGAAATGGTGTCTCCATCTGAATAGGCAGCTTATCTGGGGCATTTGTAAAGATTATCCTAGAGAGTGGGCAAAGGCAGTCATACATAGTGATCAGGAAGGACACCCCTAAAGCTGTGACCGAGAGAGAGCTGCAACAAGAAGGGCATGCTCCCTGACCTGCCAGCCCAAAAAAAATCTAACAGAGCAATGAATGGGGAGATCCCTGGATTCCTTTTAGCTACATGAGTATTTCTAGCTTGATTAGAAAGAGATAATCATGCAGTATATTAAGCTGGATTTTAAACAGTATTGTTAATTGGTAGAGACCAATGCTTTTGGTCAGGAAAACCCATGCAGCAAGTAAAATTCAGCATAAAGAAAGTTTGCACTATCCTGACTCATGAAAGGCAGCACTACCTACCTTTGGGATGCTTAAAGGGTTTCTGCACCTGAATTTACACTATGAAACTGGCTGACATTAGCGAAGTGCTAATGTCAGCTGCATCCAACTGTGCTATTATTGCGTTTATATAAGCCCCTGTTATTGCAGAATTCTTACTTTTATACTATGCAAATTAGCCTCTAGTAGCAGGGGAGGCGTGGCCCCTGCTCCTAGAGGCTCTGTTCTCCCACCTTATTCACTGCCCTTTAGAAGCTTGATTGACAGGGCCAGGCAGCGTTCTCTTCCTCCTGCAGGCCCTGTATGCTGTTGAAATCTCGTGCCTGCACCGTACTCAGCGTATTCAGCGCAGGCATAGTGAAGGATGCTTCCTTACTGCGCCTGCACTGAATATGGCACGGCGCGAGATTTCACCAGCATACATTGCCGGCAGGAGGAGGAGGAGGAGAAAGCTGCCTGGCCCTGTCAATCAAGCTTCTAATGGGCGGTGAGTAAGGTAGGAGAACGGAGCCTCTAGGAGCAGGGGCCACGCCTCCCCTGCTACTAGAGGCTAATTTGCATAGTATAAAAGTAAGAATTCTGCATTAACGGGGGCTTATATAAACGCAATAATAGAGTTAGATGCAACTGACATTAGCACATTGCTAATGTTAGCCAGTTTCATAGTGTAAATTCAGGTGACAGAAAACCCTTTAAGAGCACTGAGCGACTGAAGTCACCATTGGGTCAGAGGCTATTATCAAGACAGATGGACAGGAGTCAGGTGAAGGGAGTATTAATATGGTTGCATTTTCTGGATTTGTACTTGCCATGAGCAGCCAGTTTAGCTACACAGGGGATGTCATATTTCTCAACACTTTGGATGATCAGAGGGACACTTTAATAATACTTAACGTAAATGCAGGAAACAATAAATCATTTATCATCAGCATGATCTGCACCTAGAAACATTTAACGTCCAATGACCAGGGCCAAAAAGGCCTCAATGACCAGCGATTTTTTTCACTATTACCTCTCTCTGCATTTCAGCAGCCATAACATTTTTTTTAAACAATCTCTGTTTTATTTTCAATAATATACAAATACAGTGTAACACAAAGGATCACAAAAGTCTACAGAAAGTTACACTTCATGGATTCCATATCCAATAAGTATACAATCACAGCTTAATGGGTTGCTAGATGTGAGAACAAGTACAGCTGTAATAAACATCTCATAACTAAGAAAACCTCATGGAAGGACATTACAAGACAATGGACGAGACAAGACAAGACGATAAAACGCAGACAAAGGGAGGAAAGACATAGTGGGAGAGGGGAATCCCTACTGATGCAGACCATCTGGAAGTCTTTAATGTATCTCACCTTTAATCAAGGGAGACTCTTAGGTCCTTCCATGACTTCCAAATTTTTACAAATCTATCATGTGTTCTAGTCAACCAACTGGATATCTCCTCAAATTGGTAGATCTGATCTATTTTTTGAATCCATTCCCTCAGGGATGGAGGAGAGGTGCTCAACCAGTGTAACGGGATCAAGGCTCTAGCTGCCGTAATTAAGTGAGTGATCAGGTTCTTCTTAGAGGGTTTGTACATCTTAGTGGGTCTCGCAAGAGCCAGGATATCCATAGAAAGTCGGACTTCCTGGTTACTAAGTTTACTCAGTACTTTCTGTATGTCTTCCCAAAATAAACATATTTTGTGACAGTCCCACCATATAGGAGATAGTGAGCCAATGTCAGTGCCACATCGCCAGCAGAGTGCTGAGGGGGATAGTCCTCTTTCAAATAAAATTGAGGTGTTTTATACCATCTAGAAAGTAACTTATAATGACTCTCCTGGATACATATACATGTAGAAAACCCATGTGAGGTTGATAACACCCTCTTCGTCTCATCCTCCGTCAGTGCTAGACCCAACTCTCTCTCCCATTCCACTAGGAAGGGGGGGGGGGGTTAAGGTCCCTCCCTAAGCCTCCTAATAACTTGTAGAGAGATGAAATCTTTTTATGCTTCAATACTGGAGAAATTATAATTTTTTCAAAAGCTGAAAGGGATCTGTGAAGATCATATTTCTTCAGGGCACTGTGGCAGACCAAGTGAAAGTGAGGAAGATATAGAAAGAAAGATGGTGAGTTTTGTAGAGAAGATGGAAAAGAGTCCCCTGAGGGAATGTGTTGATCCCTTAAGAGGTTCCCTATAGTTTCCGATTCAAAGAATCTCCTTAATTCTGGGAATATGCCTGGTTGAGTCCCAACCAAATCTGGTAGAAGGGATGCAGGCATTAAATGGCGATGGGCCCTGAATCAAATGATCTCTTAATCTGGTCCAAGTGCCCCATAATCCTCCCATCAGGGGATCCCATTCTGTTATGATTGTGGAACTCCCAGAGGGAATCCACAAACATTGTTTAAATGTAGGGCCCGTTATGTGTTTCGCTAAGTTGACTACATCAACCTGTCGCTTAGGATCCACCATTTCCAGCCATATGTTTAACTGTATGGCTTGGTAATACATAAGAGCGTCAGGCATTCCCAGTCCACCCTCCTCTCTAGTTCTGATCAGAACCTTATAGGGGTTTCCGACTCTCTTTCCTTTCCAGAGGAATCTGAAGAAAATCCTCCGGATATCTGCAAAGAATCTCGATGGAAGAGCTATCGGGACCATCTGTAGCGTATATAAGATCTTAGGGAATACATAGGCTTTCAGAACATTCTTCCTCCCCATCCAAGACAGAAAGGGAATATCATATTTGTGTAACATGTTCTTGATATGTAGTTAACGTGATAAAGGTCTTTCAAATCTTTTGGGATTTTTATACCAAAGTATGTTAGAGGACCTTTTGCTATAGGGAAAGGCGAAAGGGGGGAGAGGCTAGAGAGTTCAGCTTTGGAAATAGTAACAGCCATTAATTCTGATTTTGAGGTATTAACTATAAAATCAGATAATATACTAAATGTCTTTAACCTGTCTTCAAGAGCTGGAATCCTGTTTTTAGGATTAGTAATCAGGAACAAGTCATCAGCAAAAGCTGTGCATTTTAGATCTCTATCATTGTACTGAATACCTTGTATCAGTGGATCCTGCCTTACTGACTGAATTAATGTCTCCGCCACTAAGATAAAAAGGGATGGGGAAAGGGGGTAACTCTGACGTGTACCATTAGTGATCTCAAAGACAGGAGAAAGAGTTCCATTCACCCTCAACCTAGCATGTGGTTGACTATATAAGGAAAGAATAGCGGATATAAACGCTTCGGGTATATTAAACCTGTTTAATGTCAATTTCATGAAGGCCCAGTTTACCCTATCGAAGGCCTTTTCCGCATCTATACTCAAAAGCGCTAGGGGAAGTTTCCTTAGACGTGCTGCTTGAATTGAATAGAATATATACGATGAGCATTATCCCGACCCTCCCTTCCCAACGCCTGATTGTTCCATGCCTATAAGCATTGGTAGAACAGCACCTAATCTAATGACTAGTATTTTTGCCCATATCTTAAGGTCTATGTTTAAAAGAGAGATCGGTCTATAACTTCCGCAGTCCAGGGTATCCTTCCTCTCCTTTGGAATAAGCACTACACAGGACTCAAGGGCCTCCCCTTGCATAAGTCTGTTGCAAACTTCAGTTAAATAAAGTATCAGAATGTCCTGAAATTTCTTGTAATACAGTAGTGGAAATCCATCTGGCCCAGGACTTTTCCCTGGTGCAAAACTAAGCAGTACCTTTCTAACTTCCTCCTGTGTGATCTTCCTCATTAGATGATTACCTAACTCGAGAGGAAGTGTCGGCAAGTTAAGAGATAGGAATTGGGTTGTCTTCCTTCTGTTGGGAATCTTGGGTGAGGTTATACAAAAACGAATAAAACTCTTGGAAGGACTTAGCAATGGAAGGTGTGTCCTGGTATAAATTGCCGTTTTTCCCCATGATCTTAGATATGTAGGAATTTTGTCTGGCTTTCTTCAGTAGTGATGTCATCATCTTGTTACCTTTGTTCCCATGGGCATAGAGTTTATGTTGGAAATAAAGCATATGTTTGGTGACTTTACTGGAAAGTAACTTTTGTAGTTCTAATCTAAGGTTAGTAAGATCAGTGTGTGCCGACCTACTTGCTGTTTGTTTATGTAGTCTCTCTATGGAGGCTATTTGTGATAGGAGTGAGTCTACTAGCTTCTGTCGTTCTTTTTTCACCTTTGTACCAAGAGCAATAAGGACACCTCTCGCAACTGCCTTGTGGGCTTCCCATATCACTGGGTACTTACAGTCTGAAGAGATATTCAGAGAAAAGTAGGAAGACAGAGACTCCTTGATCTGGTCGCAGTGCACAGGATTATGTAGTAGCGATTCATTCAGTCTCCAATTCCAGTCTCTCCTGGTCAAGGAGGTCAGGGTGAGAGAGTTGCTACACAGGGGGCATGGTCTGAAACTGTGATGGACCCTATTCGAGGGTCACTAGAATGCGGTAGGAGAGAGGAGGAAACAAAGATATGGTCAAGCCTTTGAAGAGATGCATGAGGGATGGAGTAGAAGGAATAATCCTTCACCATGGGGTTAAGGGAACGCCACAAATCCACCAAATTAAATTCTTGGAGTTTTTATGCAGCTTGCTGAAGTGATGTTGTAAGATATGTGATTTACCCTTAGAAGAATCTAATATTGGATTGAGTACTAAATTGAGATCAGACCCCAGTACAATAGTGCCCTCCGCAAATATCTTCAGGGTGTCTAATGCCTTCAGTATCCATGGCACTGTAGATGTGTTGGGAGCATACAGGTTAGCAAATGTGATTTTTTTACTGGCAATTTCTCCTTTTAGGAAGAGGTACCTTCCCTCTGTGTCGGTCAGTTGCTGATGTAACACAAATGGGACCGTATGATGGAATGCTATAGCTACTCCTTTGGAAGCTGAGGAGGGATGACAGCTATGATACCATTGTCTGAACGGGTGTAGAGAAAGTTTTGGTATTTTCTTTTGCTTAATGAGCGTCTCCTGAAGGAAGAGTTCAGTCCCTTGACATTAAATGTAGTTAGTATAACGTCAGTCATTTTTTTTTTTTTTTGTCAGCGAACCTATTCTACTTTACTTAGTCTAGTGAGGATCCCTGGGAGGTAGGGGTTAAGGAAAAAGTATAGGAGTAAAACACTAGGAGGGGGAGAGTGGGGGGGAGACTAGACTCCACACAAAAAGTTTATACAACACAGAAAATCACGTAAAGTGAACAGAAAAAGTGTATTTCAGTCACTCTAGGAATAAAGAACAGTAAATTACTGTAGGGTAACCTAGAGCTAAATGCCCCTGGATATAAGTGGAAATGCAAAATCTCTGTATCCCCACCAATATAATACGGATACGGGGCGGGGCGGGGGGGAATAGTTGTAGATAGGGGACTTGAAACAAATGCAACAACTAACCTAGCCCAACAACTCAGCATCCTATCCAAACATGTACATGAGTATAGTAAGACATAGTATTTTTGACGAGCAAACTATAGGATATTCAACTCAGATCATGTAATTAACACGAATGAACTCTACTCTAGCATATACATCAGACCTTTGGAAGGTCATTCTATGTATTCCGTTATGCGAAATAAGAAAGGTAGGAAAAGGCAAGAAGGAAAGTGCAGTAGGAGAAAATTAGTAATAGGCATAAAGTTAAGATAGGTATATTTCTATTTGCTAAAATCAAGGGGTATAATTATTTGCCAATAGTGGATATTAATATTGATAAGTCTTATGGTCCCTTTTCAAGGGTATCTTAGTCTGATAAAAGACTGAATGGAACAAGCTAACGCACATATGAACTCTGATATAAAACAGAGTTTTTCAAATCAAGTCAGAGATGGAAAAGGAGGACAGATAAGGAAGAAAAAACAGAAAAAAAAAAAATAGATAAAAAAATGTGGAAACAGACATTGTTTGGTTCATGGCAAGTAATTAACAAGACATGGGGTCCAAGAATCAGCCTGGCGTTTCGTGAAGAAGCTAAGTACCTTATCTCCCTAGATCTTTATGGACTAAGCAGTCCTTCTTGTATCGCACAATGGAGTAGGAGCATGGAATTAATTTTACTCCAGCATATGAATCAGACCCTTGAAAGGTCAGTCTATGTATTCGGATATGCGAATTAAGAAAGGTAGGGAAAGGCAAGAAGGAAAGTGCAGTAGGAGAAAATTAAGAATAGGCATAAAGTTATTTCTGTTGGCGAATATCAGGAGATATAATTATTCGCCAATAGTGGATATTAATGTTGATAAGTCTTAATGGTCCCTTTTTCAAGGGTAACATATTCGTATAAAAGCCTTAATAGAAGAAATTAACGTACATATGAACTCTTGTATGAAACAAAGTTTTTCAAATCAAGTCAGAGATGGAAAAGGAGGACAGATAAGCAAGAAAAAAAACGAAAGATAGATAAAAAATGTAGGTACAGACATTGTTTGATTCATGGCAAGTAATTAGCAAGACATGAGGTCCAGGAGTCAGCCTGGCGTTTCATAAAGAAGCTAAACACCTTATCTCCCTAGATCCTTATGCACCGAGCAGTCCTTCTTGTATTGCAAGATGGAGAAGCAACATGGGGAAAAAACCTTCAACTAGTCCGAAAACACGGGTGACACATGGAGGGGATTGGGGGGGAGTTACTCAGGAATCATCCCTTGTCCCAAAGATGGTGTTTCGGGCCTTCACCACCACCATCCTATACCTCGTTTCTCCAGGAAAGAACTTGGCTCCCACGCAGAAGACCACATGGCGGCTTAAGTTGGTTTCATCGCCATCTTGCCCTGCTTCCTGACATCCCTGGAAGATCTATGCCTGGTAACTTTACTCCAGCTCTTGAAGCGTGGAAGCGGAGGAAGACGATCCACCACTGATACAGGCATCCAAGAGGCAATTTCAATCGGAACAAGTCCCAGCACCGACCATGCTTTCTCTAGGTCGTCGGGGGTATGGATAGCGATCCTGCGACCCCCTTTCAGTGTCGATAGGCCAAAATGGTAAAGCCAGGTATACGGCAGCTTAGCTTCTCGCAAGGCTTCCAAGAGAGGTCGCAATATTCTTCTTTTGGCTAGAGTAGACGGTGCGATGTCTTGAAAGAATAAGAGTTCCGCGTCTTCATACATTATATGTGCCTTCTCCTTGGCTGTTTTTAGGATAGCGGCCGTGTCGACATATGAGAGTAAACCACAAATTACATCTCGTGGCTTTTCAGAGGGTTTAGGAAGAGGTCTGAGTGCGCGATGGATGTGCTCAATTCTAATCTGTTGCACCCTTTCCTGACCTACGAGATCTTCAAACACCTCCATTGCTACCTTATTCAGGGCTTCCGCAGCCCAGGTTTCTGGAAGGCCTTTTATGCGAATGTTCCTCCGTCTGCTGCGGTTTTCCTGATCTTCGATCAGGGTCAGGGCTCTATTTATTTCCACGGCTTGCACATCAACCTGGTGTGCCAGGGCAGAAGAGTGGGTTACTATTTCAGAAGTGGAGTTTTCCAGGCTTTCCACCCTATGTCCCATTTGTAGCAGCTCTGTTTTAATGTCTGCCAGTTCCACCATCACCGGTTGCAAGGCTTGTTCCAAAGCTCTAGTAAGAAAGGCCTTGGATATAGTAGTGTCTAGCTCCTGGTCTTCCATTTCAGGGGAGCTTTCTGGCTCCGACTCTTCTGCTGCGTGTGCAGGCTCCTCTGAGCCGGCGGCCATCTTAGGGTCAGCGTGCTGAAGGAGCGTTTCTCTCCTTTTAAAGAACTTCTGCATCCCTTGTTGTTGTTGTTGTTGTTGTCTCTGGGATTTAGGAGCCTCTAAGACGTCAGCACCTCTATCTCTCCCGTATTTCACCATGTTTGGATCACTCGTCAGCCTGTAGTCTGGGTATAAACGCCGAATTGTGGAGAAGCTCCGTCCTCAAGCTGCCATTTTCCTTCACGGCTAGGCTCCGCCCCCCCCATAACTTTTTTTTCCATGGCCGTGGCTTGTTTTACGGAGGAGAAATATATATTTTTTTGGCTTTGTTCAGGGGTACATATAAATTATGGTGGAATTTGGATGAGCTTTTTACTGTGGAAATATGGGAAAAAGCTATTTGGGGCATTTTGTTTATTTTTTATGCCATTCATGTTTCACACTACATACGTAGCCTCATAAATGTATCTTTCAGGTCATTACGGTTGTGTGGATACCTAATGTGTGCAGTTTATTTTTATTGAATGTGTTTACAATAAAATAACTATTATGCTATGGAGTTTTTTTGTGCAGTGTGCCCTAATAGTAAGAGGATAACTGGACAGACTGACAGCCTTGGAGTTCTTTGTAGGTCCTCAAGGCTCACTGCAGATGGCTCCCCAAGTCTCTGATCTGGACACTGGGAAATTGTAGGAGGGAGTCCCACGGTATGGACAGTGGCAATCAAACAGCCAAGATGAGAACTTTCTCCAACCCCCAGCTGTGAAGCAGGACACTGCCGTAAGAATCAGAAGTGTTAGTAATAGCTCGATCTTAGTGCAGGAACATCTTTTGGCAGAAGCCCACCATCAATGAGGATGGGTTATTCAAATCTGTAGCCCGGAAAACCTCTTTAAAGGTGGACTGTATACAGGGGCGTAGCTATAGGGGTCTCAGCAGTCTCAATTGACACCGGGCCCCTTGGCAGTGGTGCACCATCAATTATGTATTGCCATCCTCAGTATGACGATACATTTAGGTGCTGTGGCGGGGCAAGGGAGCGTTGTCCCCCAGTCCCATCTTTCCCTCTGATAGACTACAGGCCTTGCTAAATAAATAAAAAAAAAATAAATAAATATATATATATATATATATTGTGACAACTCGGGGGTCACTTAACTCTCCAGGATCGCCGTCTTCTCACCTTAGACGGTTGGCACACCTCAAGAAGCCACTCCAACACTGCAGATTCAAGTGCAAACTGGTCACTACCAGCTTTTATTGTCACTTTTACAGCAATCCAAATAACTCAAACACAAATCCTCAGCCATCTGGCCACTGACTACACAATATTGTCCCTCTCTATCGGGATCTGGGTCTACTACCAGCTCCACAAAACACACCACAGTGCTTACCCCACACAGGGTTCAGAGGGTCCTGGCTCCCACAGGCCTTCTTGCAGCCTGCTCCTTCCCAAGACTGGGAGCCCTGATTGAGGAGCCCAGCCCACCTTTACCTGGGCTCCTTGGCTGGCTGATAATTACCTCTCATTAGCAGCAAGGCTGATACACACACTGAGGAAAAACACTATTTTCCAAGCCTTTCTTCTTCTCATCCAGCTTCCTCTGGGTGAGACACACCATTTTATGGCCCTCATATGGCCCTCTGGCAGCTGCACTGCCACTATCCTGGAGAGCTAAGTGACCCCCGAGTTGTCACATATGGTGGAGGATGCAGGCATGAAAATGGCACATGAAGCTGGGTGCTGCAGAGCTTAAAGGGCCAGGCAGGGGCGTAGCTATAGGGGGTGCAGAGGTAGCAGTCGCTACCGGGCCCAGGAGCCTGAGGGGGCCCAAAGACCCTTGTGCCACATAAGAAGACACACAAAGCACTGAGGGAAGGGGGGCCCAAGCTGAACTCTTGCACCAGGGCCCATGAGGCTATAGCTACGCCCCTGGGGCCAGGAGCCT
Organism: Rhinella marina; assembly: GCA_900303285.1. Classification (NCBI taxonomy): domain Eukaryota; kingdom Metazoa; phylum Chordata; class Amphibia; order Anura; family Bufonidae; genus Rhinella; species Rhinella marina. Next base: position 105,921 of record ONZH01000247.1, read on the forward strand.
ATTGTGGAAAAGCTGTGTATTCAAGGAATTGCTGTGTGGAGCTTAAAGGGCCAGAAGCCCAATTTAAAGAGACTGTGATCTCTGCTGATGAGACTGTGATGTTTGTGGTGCAAAGGAAATGTGAATGCTGAGTTTCTCTAGAGAGAGAGAGAGACACCAGAGGCTGTGGTCTCTGATTAAAGTGGACTTGTTTTCTGAAAAGTCTGTTGCCATGGGTCTCATGGAGGAATACGCCAGGCGGTTGTGGCGGATAAAGCAGCAGGAGAACATGACCACATTGATTGGTTATAGCAAAAGTGAAATGGTGCGGTTTGATGCAGAGCGGGAGGCTTTGGAGGCGCAACTGTAGTTGGCCCTGGAGAGAAAGTCTTCAACGCTTCAACGAGTGGACACTTTGTGAAGGTCCAAGGTGTCGGTGATGTGCCTGGAGTTCCAGAGGAAAAGGTGATGTGTGCTGTTGCTAAGAGCAACCAACAGGAGCAAAATGATATGGAGAGAGGTTCGGCTCTCAGGAGTTCATATGTTCCCTGCCAATGTGTACAGAGTCCTAGAGAGGATGTGCGGAGGTGCCATAATGTCGTTGCTGGGAGCAACCAACCACTAAAACGTGCAGGTGTCATGCAACAGAGAGAGCGCTGCTGGAGATGCTGTCAAGTGGGAAAGTGTGCACCTGATTGTCCTTTGGTCAGGAGACCAGAGGAATTGCAGAGGAAGACATGCAAGTTGTTGGTGGGTGGAATCCCACTATGGTTTGAGCTGGATTGTCGCCAAAGTGTGTCACAGGTACTTCCAGAGGTACTGTTATTCGTTAAGACGGGTCCAGAGACTGGTAAGACTGTATTTCTTACTTTTGTGACTGCTTATGGAACTGTACAACATGAACTGTTAAAGTGTACTGAGCTTAGAGCGGAGTTCAGACTGGGCAGAGACTTCCCATATTTCTGGCAGTTGTGGGAAGGAGACAAGGTCCCAGATCAGGTTGAGTGTTCTGCTCCGCTACCTAAAAGGGAAAAGCCAAAGGACTGTCAGCCAAAAGTCCGTGAGGTGATGGCGGCTGGAGACTCGCTAACGGACAGTCTGAATTGTGACCAAGTGCAACCAGAGAAGTTGATGGAAAGAGTCCTGAGTGTGGTGAGACCATGCTGGTTTCTATGGAGACTGTGCAACATGGACTTAAAAAGTCTAAGGCCCCTTTCACACGAGCGGGAGACTCGCATGTCTCCCGCAACGCATCTACAGGGCTGGACTCGGCACGGACAGGGATCGCATATAATGCTATGCGATCCCTGTCAGTGCGGAGTCCAGCCCTGTAGATCCGTTGCGGGAGACATGCGAGTCTCCCGCTCGTGTGAAAGGGGCCTAATAGACTCATGGACAACAATGGGTTAAATAAAAAGGTGTCTGAGGAAAAGGACACACAAGTGTTATGTGGAAACAGTAATGTGATGTTATATACTGTGTCTAACCTGCCTTTGTTTCAGGAGATGAGCGCAAAACCTGATCAGGTAAAAGCAGTGTGTGAACTGGCAGGTAAGCCAGCTGAGATGTCTCCCTCACAGGTGTCTGCAGGAGAGAAATTCACTGCTTTACCTGAATTGTTAGTTACAAGAGGTAACTTTGGGATAGCTAAACTCTGGGATCCAATGCTAACCCAGGAAAGAGGAAGCAGGATAGTGAAACCTGAGGTTGACAAAAATGTTTTGAAATCTAAAACGGATGCGTTTACTGAGGAAATGTCCAATGTGGGGATTAGCTCAGGTGTGCCCCTAGAGGTCAGGGCTGATAGTGACAAGAGTGTGATAGGTGATGCATGTGCTGTGACTCATGGCAGATCAGAGAGTGATGCTGCCATGTCAGTTTCCTGTGAAACTAAGGTGGTTGCTAGTGGTAACCAGGAGTCAGTTGTACCTGACGAGATGAGTGTCAAGTCGGTGAGCTTGATGTGTTAAGAGAAAATATCTGGTAGTGACTGTATGCTGGAAGGGTGTACAGAACCAGTGGTGGATCATGGAGGGACCTCCTTGGAGGCTGCTGATAAAGTGACTGCGTATGCAGCAGGTGTCAATGCTGAAAAGAGTTTGGATTCGCTCTTGGATGATGAAGTGTGTTTAGTAGAAAGGCTGCCCCCAGCAGGTCGTGAGTGGAATGTAGAAGCTGAGACCCCCGCAGAGCTCACTCATTCCCAGGTTGAGAGAGAAGCCACCAAAGGGCTTATATATATATATATATATATAGTTACTTTGTACATGATTTCACAGTTAAATAGCTATATTCATTCCTGACAACCTTTTTCCTGTAGGATGGTGCTAGCTGCTAAAAGCCTGTAGTGTAATCCTGGCATAATTATGGCGACTCAAGTTACCAAGGGAAAATGTTTTCGAGGGATTATCTAATGTTTAAAAGGGGAACCACTCATGTAAAAAAGCTCCCTTTACTTTATAAATTACAGTTACTATATGCCATTACTATTTTGTGATTCGGTCTTGTCTGAGTGATTGTACCTGTAATTTTATGTTCTCTTCTATGTTTTGTGGCACATTCCAGAGTAAGACAAAATAATGATGACCTTAAGAAGTGCAACACTTTGCAAAGCTAGATCATTCAAGTGTCATCCAACTGCAAGGTACGGTTACAATATGTCACATTTTCACTTCACTGAGACAGCGTAAAGATGTCAGCATGATTTCCTTCAGGTAAGCATATTTTTTTAAAGTAGGAGAAGGAATTGTATGTCTGTGTGTGCGCGGAGAATGCTGCCATACAGAACTAAACAAGAGAAGACGTGACATCATAGAAAAGACATTGTCTGTCTCCGGGATCTCACTGTCACTGGGCGTCTCTCATCTCTTTTTGGTTTAGAGTGAAAATAACTAGAACTGATCCCCAGCTGTGATTCAGAGCTGATAGACTACAACCAGGAGGATGGAAATTGGATACCACTTCTATACACATGTGTAATACCCCAGAGTGGTATTACTATTTCAGCACTCCGCTATTGTCTCTAATAGTTAACATGAATGTCGTTTTTGTATTTGTTCCAGGTCCTCTTACACTATGCATTCCTATTATTGCTATAAAACTGTTATCTGCATGTAATGTGCCTGGTTCACCAACAGGTGGCAGCATATATGGCAGAGCAATCCTTAGACAGAATGGAACTCGCTATTCCCCCCTTTGGGCAGAAGTGGAGCAGTCCTGCTTCCTATCAGAAGGGAGAGGTTAAGAGCAGATTGAGAACTTAAAGTGGCCATGGAAAAAACAAAAAGTGGCCCCAATGTTGTAGCTGGGTCCAAATCAATAGAAGATGGTGCTCAGAATACCATCCCACAAAACCAAATACCCCAGTGTGGCACAAAATACCACCCCAGAAGCTGTCCCTCTGTGGTGGCCATCAATAGCTGCCATGTTCTGTCCTCCTCCTCCTTCAATTTTCTCTAATATGGATATGGAGCAGGGTGCTTGGGAGGTCAGATGTGAGCCACAACACCAGTCCAGGCCTACCTTCAGCATGCTGCCTGGACCTCCTCTAATAATATTGTTCACCTAGTAGTATGTACACAGTCAGTGGCAGTGAGGAGGGCTATGGGCATCAGCCCACAGTGAAAATTCAATGTAGGGTCTATGGCCAGTTCTAGTTTATTCCAGTTTAGACTCCATAGTGGAGCTGAGAAGTAGCAGCGAGGGGAAAGTTCCACCTGCTGCAGCAGGAGTCTCTCCAGAGGGAAGTAGCTTATAGAGTACCCTGACTCCTTGGTAATTTCCTTACTGATTGTCAGGAGGGGGACAACAGGCAATCCAGGGATACCAGAACAGACTAAGACTCCAGTAACCAGACCAAAGCCAAGTTTAGCACAGCAGAGAGAGAGAGAGAAAGCAGTTATCAAATTTTCCTGCTAGTTTATGCCAAAGCCTGCTGGAACCAAGAGAAAGCCTGAATATTGTTTGGATGCAAGTTTACCCAAGTAAAGCTGTTGAACTTTATCAAGGTCTGGATTCAATTTATTCTCCATCTTTATTATTCTCACCATTACTTATCCATTTTATTGCTTTGGAGTCTAACTGGGAAGTGACGGTATCCAGGTAGGAGCACTGTGACACAAACAGAGACTACTAGGGCTGCACCACACCACTTGGCATTCTTATAAACCTGGGACACGATCGGCCCTGGCGGGGCGGCGAGTTGCACATGCAAAATAATACTGTAAATTCATGCCTCTAACCTCTAGATCAGATGCTCGGCTTTGCAAAAACAGGTTGCATCTTTCAGAGCTCATACCAGGGTAATCGGGAGCAGTGGGAAAATAAAAAACAGTTATCTGGGTTTCTTATGTGCAATACTACTCATGTATTACTGTAGATAACGGACGGATTACATTTAATGACAGAGCTGTGTTACAGATTAAGGGGGTCATTTACAGATAAATGCCACTTTTTGGGGTATATCTGTCGCAGATTGCGACTTTTCCCCACTCACTCCAGGTCTAAAAAAGTGGGCGTGGCTTGGAAGGGTGCAGCCCTGTCTCATTTATCACTTTCTACTCCTGTTTTAGGTGTAGGAAATGGTCTAAATCTAGCCAGCAAGGGAAATGGCGTAGATTTAGACAGGCAGCGAATACGGCTAAGTTATGTAGAGGCCGGCACCTCAACATAAATTCAGTGCATTCACTGCTAGCTAAAGGGGTAGTAAGACCGGCATCTAAAATGCCGATCTTAATAAATAACCCTGAAATGTTTAAAACAATTGTCTCCAGTCCCCTTAAGGGCAATAATTATGATACTCTGTAGATTTTCTTAAAACATGTGCCTAGATTTACTAATGAGTCAAAAATCTGTCTAAAAAGTGGCACACATTGGTGCAATTTGGGGCATCCAGGGTTTCTACATTTTTTTTTAACATGCTCGACAGGAGGCAAGACTTAGAAGAAAAGGAGTGGGGCATTAGGAGAAAGGGTGTGGACCTAAGATACACCATTTTGCAACAAAATTGTGGCACAATTCTAGCATAAAAATCTGTCTCAACATAGTTGGCATACAGTCAGAGAAAAGTGTATATCCCTGCATCACATTTATCATCCAGCCTGAGCCCCTGTGATAAATCTGGTGCAGGTCTAGATAGCTTACACCATCTTTAGGAGTAGTAAATCTGGGCCATGATGTTTTTTTAAAACAAATGTATGTTCAACTAGCCCAGGGATCAGCAACCTCCAGCACTCCAGGTGTGAAACTACATCTCCCATCATGCACACTTGCTTGGCTGTTCGCTGAACTTCCACAGAAGTGAAAGGAGCATGCTGATCCCTGACCTAGCCTATGTGGTCCCACCAGCTGTGCCCGGCTCCTCTATCCTCATAGCGGAAATCAGAACTATATTGTGCACTATATTGTGAGCTCTTATTTCTTTACAAGCACTGAGTTCAGTTTTTCTGCAAACAGAGACAAAAAGCATGTCATGAATCATGCTACAATTTTTTTTATTTCATATGTAGCTCCATTCAAATGCAGTGCCACAATATTTGTGACACAGATCTTAAATACACTGGCCACTTTCACATTGGCATCAATATTTGTAAGACCATATTTCATGTTAATAACCTCATTTATTAATTTTCTCTAATCATCTATTGTTTGCCATCCAGTTGCTATTTATCACCATATGGCTACAAAGAATACGTGGATTTCAGAGCCCATTCACCTGGTATATGCCCATTCACCTTACATCAAAGGTATACATCAGCAACTACTCCCTAAATATGCCTCCAACGAAACTTTAACATAATCAGGGAGCTTTACAAATCAAAATGCACCAGATTTCTGGATTAATTTGCAGCAGAAACTGGCATACATGCGGTGTACCACATTCATTAAGTGCTGTCCAAAAAGGCGGCATGGCTTAGAGGGAAAGAAGCAAGGGGCGTGGCTTAAATACTTTGCGTCAAATACTTTGTATCAAATTTATCAAACAGTGCTTGTTACTGTTTGGACATCATTAAGCCTAACACTTTTGTCTTGAAATGCTACTCCAGTGTTTGCCGACAACCCCCTACTGGAGTGAATTGATTACTTTTTTGCAGCTTTTTAAAAAAGTTGCAGTGATAAATCTGGAATGAAGCTAATTAGCATATTTTCAAAACTGAGTGAGTGGTTAAAAATGCAAAAGCCTTTTTTTGGAGTACAGGTTTTGATATGAGAGAAGATGGAGACGCCCATTGAGAAACCTGGCCATCTCCTCTTCCGTGTACCAATACTGTAAATTAACATATGAGGTTGCCAAAAACAGCCAGGGACACAGCGCCAGAACGGAGGGGTATTTTAGGAAAAAAAAGTGCTGGCATCTGTAGGTGCCGCCCTATCTGGTAAGCATATCAGTTTGTAACCTATAATCTCATGAAAGGTCTTCTTTAAATAGGAAATACATGCCATAGTGCACATTGATGTGTATTTTTACTAATTTATCAAACATCTTTCAAATTATGATAAACTTGCCACATCTTTTACCAAAGCAGAGTCATGCAAAACTGACTTCAGAAAGTCCCATGAGACATTCTCACCATAGAACTGTGCATTAATGCTACAAAATTTTCCACCTTTGTCTATCTGTTCATGAAAGCATTGAGGAAGATCTAGGTAGTCTCTGGCAAGAAAGACCACAGTTTTTTTTTCTTACTTTTTCTTGCTAATTTAATTTCAGTTTATAAAAATGAAAGGGCTTAGAATGCATATGACTCTTTTTTATGTCAATTCTATAACTGTATCAAAACAGTATCTGCTGAGATGTTGGAGTTCATCAGTGAAATACAGCTGTATACATACAGTGACACGATATAGTAATTTAAGATTGTAAGCAGGTAAAACACCTTAAGGCTACATTCACACGACCATACACTGCTGAACGGGTGTGGACCCATTCATTTCTATGGGGCTTCTATGGGACTGCTATCTGCATCCATAGTTCCGTGCCGCGGCCCTGCAAAAAAAAAAAGAACATGTCCTGTCCGAATAGACATTTTCTATGATAGCAGTGGCACGTGCGGTTCTGCAAAACACCACGTTCGTGTGAATGTAGCCTAAGTCAGTCAGTATTTGTTCAGTATTTTGCATCAGTATTTGGTAAGGATTTGTAAGCCAAAACCAGAAGTGGAACCTACAGAGAAAATGTATATTAGAAATATATGTGCATCTTCTGTGTTTTGGACCTACTCCTGGTTTTGGCTTACAAATACTGACCGTGTGAAAGAGGCCTAAAGGCAAGTTCTCATCTCAGACATGTACGGCATATGCACAGGGAGAGAGAGGTCACCTCTCCATTCACTTCTGGGAATCAGCTGACATAGGTGCAACTGTTACAGGTAAAAAAGAAAAAGGAAACAAAGTAGCAAGAAAAACTGTAGAAAATATTAGCATGAAAAATTAGACTTAATGATGACAGTGTTTATTAGCAATCTTGCAATGTAAAATTTTATGAGTGATATTTGTGTTTTTCAAATGAGTAATACCAAGAGGTTCAAAAATGGGTAGAAATGGTTGCACACATGGTTGAAGTTACTCATTATCAGATAACAATAAAGAAAAGAGATTTAGGCTACATGCACACGACAGTGAAAAACGGACATGCGATGGACATTTTTTGAATGGCCATCAGACATCCATTTTTAGACCAATGGTTGTCTATGGGTTTATTCACACTGCAGTTTTTTTTGGCGTCCAGTGAATGATGCCTTTCTGAGAAACGGACGTTAAAAACGGGCCCATTCAATTATATGGGGGCAGTCGGTCAGTGAAAAATGGACAAGATAGAACATGTTCTATTTTTTGATGTCCATTATTCACTGGCTGTCAAAAAAAACTGCCGTGTGAATAACCCCATAGACTACTATTGGTCTTAAAACGGACGTGTGATGGCTGTTAAAAAAAAACGGCCATCACATGTCAGTTCTTCACGGTCGTGTGGATGTAGCCTAATGGAAATCTGTCACTTGTGTGACTCCAGATCAATAATTTGTATGTCAATACCCACCTGTCACGCTCTGGTGTGGAGGGAATAGCCACACCAAGCGTAATAGGGAAGGGAAACGGTCACCTCCCGCAGGGAGCCCTGTGTAACGCCATCCGGGGGTCCCGGGCGGCGCACGAGTACTTACCGTTGTGGCCAGCGTCCTCGCTCTTTGCTGCCGTGAGGTTTGGCCGCTTGGTGTGGCATGGAGTCCTGTCCTCTTTGTCTGCTTCTGTTGCACTGGTCTCCAGGTGCTGCATTTTATTAGGCTAGCTCCTTAATTGGTTCCTCCCCCTTCCTCCTGTCTAAAACTATATAAGCCTTCTTGGACATTCACTCCTTGCCTGAGCGTCTATAAGTCATTCCTGACTTGCAAAGGTTCCTGTATAGCTTCCTGCAGTTTCCTGTCCGTGTTTCCAGTTCCTGGGGTTTCCCAGATCCGCACAAGTGTGAACTCTCCCTTAACCCTGCTGTAGTGTGCTTACTACTTATCCAGCACCTGTCTCCTGTTCCTGGTACCTGGCTGACCTGCCCCTGTGTGCTCACAGTGTGTTCCCGCCTGCAGTCTTCTACTCAGCGTCTCTATCTCTGGTGTGTGTTGGTCCTGCGTATCAGTCTCTCTGGTGTCTTGCACCTTAGTACCTGGTCCGTCTGGGCCGGCTGTCACGAGTACTGTCTCACCTCGAGAGGTAGCGACCTGGTGTACCTCCCCGGGAAAGTCTATCCCCACCATCAGGGGTACAGTGAAGAACGGGAGGTACACTTAGACAACGCCCTCCGAGGAAGACATTCTCGTGACCCAGTGGATCCACATCCGCTGAACTTGACAGTACGCTCAGGCCATGGATCCCGCTGGTCACTCCAAGTCTGCTGTATCGGATCTAATAAGTGAGATGAGACGTCAAAGCGAGCGCCAGGACGTCTTAATGCAGTTCATGCAAAACATTTCTGCCCGCCTAGATGCCATTTCTCCTCCAGTTACAACAGCACCACAAGTCACAGCAACTCCTCCAGCTTTCGTGCCTACGATCCCAGTGCACAGTGCTTCCGGAATTCATCTGCCGCTGCCGCCTCGTTATGACGGGGATTCCAAGTCCTGTAGAGGCTTCCTTAACCAGTGCCTCATACACTTTGAGCTGCATGGACATATGTTTTCATCTGAACGGGCAAAGATTGCTTTCATTGTGTCCCTGCTATCCGGTGAGGCCCTGGCATGGGCAAATCCTATCTGGGAACGTGGCGGTCCAGAGACTACAAGTCTGCAGGCGTTCCTGGCTACTTTCCGGATGGTTTTTGAGGAGCCAGGTCGCACTTCATCTGCTGCCTCTGCTTTGCTGTGTCTACGCCAGGGTTCCATGACCGTGGGACAGTATGCAATACAGTTCCGGACACTGGCTGCAGAACTAGCATGGAACGATGAGGCCCAGCTGGCGGTCTTCTGGGAAGGCCTTTCAGAACGGATTAAAGATGAGTTGGCTGGTCGTGACCATCTATCCACCCTGAATGATCTGGTTACCCTAGCTACCAGGATAGATTTGCGTTTCAGGGAGCATACTAAGGAGGACTCGCGAATCAAAAGAGCACCTCTTCTTGCGTCATCCTTCCAGAGGCCGATCCAGTCACCAGCCCCCACAACATCGGAAGAGCCTATGCTAGTGGAACGTCTCCGGTTGTCGGATCAGGAGCGTCAACGCTGCAGAACTGAGAACTTGTGCCTCTATTGTGCTGGCAAGGCTCATTTTGCCCGGAATTGTCCGCTGAAAGCGGGAAACTCCAAAGTCTAGGACATGTTGGAGAGGTGGTTCTAGACGAGGAGAGATCCTCTCCCAAGCTATCAATCCCTGTGATCCTCTCTCACGAGAGAACCAGCGTCACCGTGTCAGCTTTCCTGGATTCAGGTTCCGCCGGTAACTTTATCCAGCAAGACCTTGTCTGTCAGTACCGGCTTCCAACCTCCCGGTTGTCAAGACCCCTGTCTGTTGCATCAGTAAACGGAGTGCCACTTCCTGAGCCAGTGCATTTATCACCCTGCCCCTTAGACTGCAAGTTGGGGCTCTGCACTCTGAGAAAATCGTCTTCTACGTCCTGCCGGCCTCCGTGAATCCAGTTATCCTTGGTCTTCCCTGGCTTCGCCAGCATTCTCCAGCACTGGACTGGCACTCTGGTGAAATTCTTCGATGGGGACCCTCTTGCCTCATTACCTGCTTGTCTGAAGTCCGGCCTACACCTCCACCCCCAGTGACGGGGGATCTATCTGGACTACCTCCCCAGTATGCCGGTTTTGCTGACGTGTTTAGCAAGAAGGAGGCTGAGACTCTGCCTCCCCACCGACTCTATGACTGTCCAATTGATCTTCTACCTGGAACTACTCCCCCTCGAGGTCGAGTTTATCCACTCTCGCTTCCTGAGACCCAGGCGATGTCTGACTACATTAAGGAGAATCTTGAGAGGGGATTTATCTGCAAGTCTACATCGCCAGCCGGTGCAGGATTCTTCTTTGTCCAGAAGAAGGATGGATCTTTAAGACCCTGCATAGACTATCGGGGCCTTAATCAGATCACTGTCAAGAATAAGTATCCGTTGCCATTGATCCCGGAACTATTTGACAGAATTCGTGGAGCGAAGATCTTCTCCAAACTAGACCTGCGGGGGGCATATAATCTTATCCGCATTCGAAAGGGGGACGAATGGAAGACCGCTTTTAACACATGGGACGGCCATTACGAATATCTCGTCATGCCCTTTGGTCTTTGCAGTGCCCCAGCGGTCTTTCAGGAATTTGTCAATGACGTTTTCCGGGACCTGCTTAACGTCTGTGTTGTGGTCTATTTGGACGATATTCTCATCTTTTCTCCTGATCTGGCCTCACATCGGAAACATGTCCGACTTGTCCTGTGACGGCTCAGAGAGAACAGGCTGTATGCTAAACTGGAAAAGTGTATCTTTGAGAAAACCTCTCTGCCGTTCCTAGGATTTATTGTCTCTGATACCGGCCTAAAGATGGATCCAGACAAATTTAAAGCGGTGTTGAACTGGCCACGCCCCCAGGGTCTCCGAGCAATACAAAGATTCTTGGGATTCGCCAACTTCTACCGCCAGTTCATTCACAATTTCTCTTCTATCACTGCCCCGATCTCTGCCCTGACCAAGAAGGGGGTGAATGCAAAAGTCTGGACCCCGGAGGCAGAGGCTGCCTTCTTTAAGTTAAAACTGGCTTTCTCCTCTGCTCCTGTTCTCCATCATCCGGATGTTGCCAAGCAATTTTTCCTGGAGGTGGATGCCTCTTCCATTGCAGCTGGAGCAGTCCTTTTGCAGAAAAACTCTAGAGGCAAGATGATTACCTGTGGTTTCTTCTCTAAACTCTTTTCCTCTGCTGAGAGGAACTACTCTATCGGGGACAGAGAACTCTTGGCCATTAAGTTGGCCTTGGAAGAATGGCGTCATTTGCTGGAAGGAACACAGCATCCTGTGGTGATTTACACAGACCACAAGCACCTGGTCTACCTCCAAACAGGACAACGTCTAAATCCACGTCAAGCTAGATGGGCACTGTTCTTTTCTTGTTTCAACTTTGAGTTACGCTTTCGCCCTGCTGAAAAGAACACTAAGGCTGATGCTCTATCCCGGTCGTTTGATTCTTCGGATCAGCAAGAGGAACCCCAGTATATTATTGATCCTGTTCGTCTGATTTCCGTGGCTCCCGTCCTGATTAAAGACATTCCTCCTGGAAAGATATTTATACCATCCACCAGAAGGAGGCGTATATTAGCTTGGGGTCATGACTCCAAACTTGCTGGTCACCCTGGGGTTCGCAAAACTATCCAGCTTCTCTCACGGCATTACTGGTGGCCTACCCTCTCTCAAGACGTGGAGGAATATGTCTCCGCCTGTACCACCTGTGCTCTAAATAAATCCCCCAGGTCCAAACCATCTGGCCTGCTGTTACCTCTTTCCATTCCAGATGTCCCTTGGCAACACATTGGTATGGACTTTGTTACTGACTTACCACCTTCTGCTGGTTGCACCGTCATTTGGGTAGTTGTGGATCGCTTTTCCAAGATGGCCCATTTCTTTCCTCTGCCTGGACTGCCTTCTGCCACCAAGCTTTCCAGTCTCTTTATGAAGCATATCTTCTGACTACATGGCCTCCCTTTACACATTGTCTCCGATCGTGGAGTACAGTTCACTTCCAGGTTCTGGAGAGCCCTCTGCCGTCTACTTGAAGTGGAGTTGGATTTCTCCTCCGGATACCACCCCCAGACTAATGGACAAGTGGAACGGGTTAACCAGATACTGGAGAACTACCTCCGTCATTTTGTCTCTGCCCGACAAGACAATTGGGCCCAGCTGCTACCTTGGGCAGAGTTTTCTTACAATAATCACACCAGTGAATCCACGGGCTCTTCACCATTCTTCATTGTCTATGGGTGCCATCCACGAATTCCTCTGCCTGTTACTGCTTCTTCCGGGGTACCAGCTGTGGATTCCTCTTTCAGAGACTTTTTAAAAATATGGCGCCAAGCCAAGGACTGCATCTCCAAGGCAGTGACTCGTATGAAGAATTATGTGGATTGGAGGCGCAAGAAGCCTCCACAGTTTTCCATAGGTGATAAAGTCTGGCTGTCTTCAAAAAATATTCGGCTAAGGGTTCCAAGTTACAAGTTGGCACCACGATTCCTGGGACCATTCGAGGTGCTGAAGAAGATTAATGACGTCACCTATAAACTCCGCCTGCCTCCTAGTCTGCGTGTACCCAATTCTTTCCATGTGTCCCTGCTCAAGCCCTTGGTTCTGAACTGCTATTCCCGTAAGGTTTCTACCCCAGATCCTGTCACAGTAAATCCTGAGCAGGAATACAAGGCGAAGGACATTTTGGACATCAAGAAGCGTGGGAGGAAAACATACTATTTTGTGGAATGGAAGGGCTTTGGTCCTGAAGAGAGATCCTGGGAACCTGAGAACAATATCAATGCCCCTACTCTACTCAAGAAGTTTCTTGCTGGCCTCAAGGGGAGGGGGAGTAGAGGGGGGGGTACTGTAACGCCATCCGGGGGTCCCGGGCGGCGCACGAGTACTTACCGTTGTGGCCAGCGTCCTCGCTCTTTGCTGCCGTGAGGTTTGGCCGCTTGGTGTGGCATGGAGTCCTGTCCTCTTTGTCTGCTTCTGTTGCACTGGTCTCCAGGTGCTGCATTTTATTAGGCTAGCTCCTTAATTGGTTCCTCCCCCTTCCTCCTGTCTAAAACTATATAAGCCTTCTTGGACATTCACTCCTTGACTGAGCGTCTATAAGTCATCCCTGACTTGCAAAGGTTCCTGTATAGCTTCCTGCAGTTTCCTGTCCGTGTTTCCAGTTCCTGCGGTTTCCCAGATCCGCACAAGTGTGAACTCTCCCTTAACCCTGCTGTAGTGTGCTTACTACTTATCCAGCACCTGTCTCCTGTTCCTGGTACCTGGCTGACCTGCCCCTGTGTGCTCACAGTGTGTTCCCGCCTGCAGTCTTCTACTCAGCGTCTCTATGTCTGGTGTATGTTGGTCCTGCGTATCAGTCTCTCTGGTGTCTTGCACCTTAGTACCTGGTCAGTCTGGGCCGGCTGTCACGAGTACTGTCTCACCTCGAGAGGTAGCGACCTGGTGTACCTCCCCGGGAAAGTCTATCCCCACCATCAGGGGTACTGTGAAGAACGGGAGGTACACTTAGAAAACGCCCTCCGAGGAAGACATTCTCGTGACACAGTGGATCCACATCCGCTGAACTTGACACCCTGAAACTAGGCCCTGACTGACTACCAGTATGAACAGGCCTTAGTTGTAGGAGAGTTCATACACAGGAACCTAATAACAAACTCACCCTATAGAACCCTGCAGCTAGTGACATAGGAAAGAGTCAACCCGTTCCTCCAAAAGGACGGACAAACAGGAGACTCCAGAAGGCAAAACCACAACAGGGAAAAGTAGGATAAACTCAATAGGGAAAATGACACTTATCTTAATGCAGATATTGCAGCAACCGGATCTCAGTCGAGAACAACACCACAAACCACAAAGTAAGCAGAAAGTATAAACCGCAAGGAATACTGGGAGAGGAAGGGATAAATAGGGGAAAGATAATCACCACACCAACAACAGCTGAGGGGAAGGGGTGTGGTAAACAGCAACCAAACCAAGATGAAAACATGTCAAATTATGTCACTTTTGAAAGCCTAGCCGAATGCCTGCAACCTAATGCAGGAACGTTCGTGACACCACCCCCATTTGCCAGCTATGTGCCCACAAACTAGCTGTGGAATACACACAGAGAAGTCCTCTCCATTTTGTGCGCATGCACAGGAGTCATCTCAGTGCATTCCACGGCTGGTTTGTGGGTACACAGCGGGTGCATATCAACATACAAATGATGATGGATCTGGAGTCAGCCACAGGAGTTCTATTCATGTACTACTGTACTTAGGGCTTGTCGGAGGTGACAGATTCCCTTTAAGGTGCCCATACACATTAGCCTAAAGTTGATGAAAATGGATGATTTCAACAAACAAACAATCATTATTGCTGATTGATGTCTTTGAAGCAATGTCCCCAGAAACAGCTTTCATCCATTGCCCAGTTTCATTGAATATGTATGGACAGTTTGAACATGGAGTAAAATGTGCATGGGTATGTCTGAGAAACCATTGTTCACCAGATGATCGTCTGTTCAACTGCTGATCCACCTTCAACCTACTTCTGTCTAACATGTATAGCCACCTTATAGCAATATCCCATTCCATACATGTCCATATTGGTCCAGTAAATTACACACTGTATATGTGCTGTGAGCTGAAATATTAACACAGATACGTTATTTATTGAAGTAATAAAGGCACGTCAATTTAGATTGGGATGTTGTCACTGTAACTATCCACTCCACTGCAATGCTACAAGGCACAGAGAATACACTTTGCAAATATGTACCTTATTGGACCTTTTAAAGGATGCTATCACACTGCTGTGATAGTTCTAGATTTTTGACTAAAGCTGTGGCATACTAACTTTGGCCTCCAGATTTTTTCGAAACTACAACTCCCAACATGGTACGATTGCTTATGGTTGTTGTGAGAGCATGGGTGTTGCACACCACTGGTTTAGAGAAACCATGTCACTACTAAGCTTATTCCATACAGAATGTATTTGGTACATCTATTACTATGTTAGCTCTGCAAGATAAAAACAAAAAAGACATAAAAACATTTCTGGAGCTAATAAGATCCTGTCCTGCAGGTCAGAAACTCTATCGATTACTGTAGTCCTGTGATGGTAAAAGTGTCAAAATAAGTATCTTTTAGCAGATCTGAGGCAGTGGTAGCTAGTAATGAACTGAACCAGGGTAAGGCAAACAGGAATTAGATTTGGATCTATGCCAGTTATGAGCAGGTGAGATTTGAACTATAACACAAGTTTCTGTTATAAATTATGGGAAATCTGGCCTCACCCTCTCTTGCTGAGCCCCACCCCATTTCTACAGCACTTTTGAAAATTAAAAAATAAAGGTAAAAATATGGTATGCACCATAATCTGCACTTTTTTTTACTCCACAAAAGTGGCATAAAACTTTAATAAATCTGCCTCTATGTGTACTTAAAAGGTTTTTACGAATAGGTCATCCGTACAGTGGTCCCTCAAGATACAATATTAATTGGTCCCAGGACGACCATTGTATGTTGAAACCATTGTAAGTTGAGTAATTGGTTCCAAAGCTCCAAAATGTCATCCACGATAAGAGAAAATGAAGATTTAAGAAAAATAAGCAGATAACTATGACATATAAAAGAAGTCCTTACATATAACAGTCAGGAACAGCTGATAATTGGAAATAGGAAAAAGGAAATATGACTCTTATAAGTCCCTGCAAGCTGGAAACCTTTAAACCGAGATTCTGTCTTAAAACTGATCCTCAAACAAAGGGGTATTCCCATCACAGACAATGGGGTCATATTGCTAGGATATGTCCTCATTGTCTGCTAGGTGTGGGTCCCACCTCTGGGAACCGCACCTACGCTGAGAACAGGACCCTCTGGTTCCCACCTCTGGGACCCGCACCAAGCGCTCTCCTCATACAAGTGAATGGGAGCGCACAGTGCTTGTGCTGCCACTGCTCCCATTCATTTCTATTGGGCCGACGGAAATAGCCAAGCCAGTGCTCAGCTATTTTCGGCGGCCCCATAGAAATGGAGAGTGGTTGCGCATGCACAGTTAACCCCCATTCATTTGTATGAGGATAGCGCTTGGTGCGGGTCCCAGAGGGGGGACCCAGAGCATGCCCTTCCTCACCTTCCCCGCTCCATTCTCGGTGTAGGTGCGGGTCCCACCTCCTAGCGATATGCCCGCATTGTCTGTGATGCGAATACCCCTTTAAATATATAAAACTCTCAAAGTTAGTTTTCTGAGCACTGCTTTTGGAGCAGAGGAGAGGCATTCAAATCTGAGCTCTGTTGCATTTCTTGTTTCTAAACTATATTAATAAAAAGTTCTACTTTTCTTATGTGTCTTACAATAGATTTCAGAGTTTACAATGTTTTTTCCCCTAGAACAATCTGTTTCACCTAACGATTAGCAGCTCACAGGATGTCCTGTTGTGGAGACCCCTAGTGATCAGCTGCAATCTGTGGGGGAACCTTGAAACAAGTGCTCAATTCTCCTGCAGGGGAAAAGGAGCATTACACAACGCACATTGAAATCAGTAGGCTGTCCATGTAATACACAAACATAATAGATTCTTCAGAGCGAGAAATGCTCTTTTACCACCTGAGTAGGGGACTTAACTCAAAATTTCCTAATAGAATATTTGAAAATAGGTTTTCTAATCCGAAAAAATCCCTTGGAAAAACTTCACTTATAACAGCTGAATACAGTAGGAAACTAATATGTAAAACTGACAACCCAACTGAATACTAAATACTAGCTAAAATGTTGCAGTAGTCAAAGAAACTAAGTGATAAAAGCTCCAAGCACATAAAGGGGAACATATGCTTAACATGTCCTTACACCCCTAGAGACCCAGTACAGTAATAAAAAAAAACATGCCAACCTATACCCTCCTGCAATTCAGGGCATGATGTAGGTTCTCAAATGATCATTTGCATGTGTATTTTGCCACAAATTTGCTTGACCAGTGTACTGTCGAGTCGTTCCCCTAATCCATCTAACATCCCCTCCAATAAAAACGCAACACCGTAGGTGGATTTTATTGGCCACAGCAGCCATTTATTATTAACATAAATAACCTTAACTTAAACAACCCACCTAAAATGCCTTTCCACCCGAAGGCCCCACCTTAACCATAAATAACACGGGGACGGTCTTTGGAGCCCCGAACCTGACGAATACCTGCCCCGACTCCTCAATTAACTTAAATTAAGTTACCTCTAGCCGTTAACCTCCAGCTCAGAGGCAGAACCCAATAACGATGAGCCACAACCCTGGGCAGGCACCCGCCATCTCCTCCTCTTTAAATGAATACCCGGGGAGTCCAGGGCTCTCTCCCCACCCCACCATAGCCACCATATCCACCAACTCCAAGGACCCACCACCGCCCACGACACAAGGCAGGGGAAGCCTCACCTCCTTGTGTCCCGCCATACCCTCAAAGCCAATTCAATCCCATCCTGTAACCCAGAACACCACAAGTCAATCCCTACCGCGTTCAAATGCACCCCATCACTTCTCCAGAACGCCCCCTCACCCCTCTCCAGCTCTCTGTGCTGAACCACAATCCCCCTGTTCCGCACCACAAAACGCCCTACCGCTCTATTCACCTTAATCCGAGCCTTATTGAGCCTCTCCACTGACCGAGCCTCCCTTCAACTTTTCCGTGGCACAATGTCGGACCACACCGTCACAACACCCCGGAAATGAGCCCATAAACGCAGGAGATCAAATTTAATATCCCTCGTGAGCTCCCTAAAGGGGCGCACTACCAGATCATTCCCCCCAACATAAAGTACCAGGACCCCCGGAGGCACATCCAACCTTACAAACCTATAAAATTCTGGCAACATCCGACCCCACGTCATACCTCTTACACCCAGCCACCGTATCACCGCCTCCTCCTCCTAAAACCCAGCTGCTGACCATCGCGCCTGACTGCCGCCCTTAACGCTCCCCAGAACACATAAGAGTGCCCCAATATCCAGACCAAACACGACGGGCCACCTGAAAAACATAAAACAGGCCATAAACAAAACGCTATTACCAGAATAACAGAAACCCATCCCCACCAAAAAATGCTCCCTCATAGCCATGCCGTACGTACATAGGACCTGAACGGCATTGACTCCCACCTACCAATACGCCGAATCACGTCCTCCCCCAAACCCCTCCTTGCCGCCTCCGTGGCTGCACCAATACGAAAAGAATGCCCCCCAAACAAAGAAGGATCCTTTCCCAAATTCCTCAGACACTCACGAAATATCACCACAAATTGAAATCGAGACAGGAAGGAGCCATCCTCATGAACCAACAATGGCCGCTCCCCCGCCCCTACACAAAACCCCGCTTCCCTGAGACATTGCACCGGGCAGGCCACCGAACCCTCCACCGGAAACAAAACCACCCTAGAACCTCTGCCCACCTGGTCCGTCTTTGACCTTCTAATGCAAAAAAACACCCTATCCGCCAACAAGTCCACATCCCCACAACGCAAACCCCCTCCCCGGCTCCTACTTGGAGAAACCAACTCCCCAATGCGCAATGCTCCAAAAAAGTCAAATGAAAATGCCAGCCTAAAAAGCCTAACCTCCCAAGCTGACGCACAAACCCGCCCCAACTGCCCAATCAAGTCTCCTAGTAAGGCAAAAGACACCGGTCGCCTCAGGTCTGACCCGGGGCTCTGCCTCCTCCAACCCATTAATGCCTGCTGCATAGAAAATCATTTAGTCACATCCGGCGCCGCCCGGCATTTGCAACCAAAAACCATCCCCGCCATGAACTTCGTCATTCTGGACACCGACCAACCCTCTTCCCTATCATGTCCAACACAAAGCAACATCATAACCCCATCATCCAACCCAGCCCCCCAAAATCGTCGTCTCCAATCCTCCCATAACTCCCACGCCCTCTCATACACAGCCCTCGTCCCGTCCACCCTTGAATCTCTCATCAACTCCGCAACCAGGGCTGTGGAGTCAGTAAGCCAAAGCCCCGACTCCGACTCCTCAATTTCCCCTCACCCCGACTCCGACTCCAACTCCCGACTCCGACTCCTACTCCCTCATACGTGGAGCATGTTTAAGTGATAACTTTAAACAAATTTGCATAAAATCAATAGTACAGATAAGTCATGACAAAAACAGTTTGTAATCTATCAGGCTTCTCTGGGTACAGCTCACTTAGGGCCTAATCAGAGGCGTAGCTAGAGGTTCAGCACATGGGGGGGCGAAACATACTTGAGTGGGCCCCCCACTTATTGGCTTCCCAAACGCACGTTTCCAACTTCACAGGCACATACTACTAGTTGTGGTTATAATACTGTATTCGCAAGATGACTATATAAACTGCTAGATCATCTATGCTGTTAAGTACAGTACAATAGACTTTCTACATACCCTACTCTAAATACTCTACCACATAATGCAGTAAAATATAGGATTAATAGGAGTAAAAAAGGGGACTCCTATGTTAAAGGAAATCTGTCCCCAGCTTTTACATCACTAAACTAACAGTCCCTTGCCCCATCAAACCTCAGATCAGCGTATTGTGACCCCATCAGACCTCAGAGCAGAAGAATGTGCCCCCATCAGACCTCAGATCAGCAGAATGTGCCCCCATCAGACCTCAGATCAGCAGAATGTGCCCCCATCAGACCTCAGATCAGCAGAATGTTCCCCCATCAGACCTCAGATTGGCTTAATCTGCCCCCATCAGACCTCAGATAGGCTTAATGTGCCCCCATCAGACCTCAGATCAGCATATTGTGCCCCCATCAGACCTCAGATAGGCTTAATGTGCCCCCATCAGACCTCAGATCGGCTTAATGTGCCCCCATCAGACCTCAGATCGGCTTAATGTGCCCCCATCAGACCTCAGATCAGCAGAATGTTCCCCCATCAGACCTCAGATCAGCAGAATGTACCCCCACCAGACCTCAGATCAGCAGAATGTGCCCCCATCAGACCTCAGATCATCAGAATGTGCCCCCATCAGACCTCAGATCGGCTTAATGTGCCCCCATCAGACTCCATAATGGAAGCGCTCACTTGTATTCGCCTGATTGTACTAAGGCCATCCCTGCTGGGCCCCCCAGAGGTATTGGGCCCAGAGCATCGCCTCCCCTACCCCCCCTCTCCCTCCAGTAGCTACGCCTCTGGGCCTGATGTATGAAAACTGTCTAGGACTTTTTTTGTTGCCCATAACAACCAATCAGAGCTCCCCTTTCATTTCTCCAGAGCACTATATGAAATAAAAGGGGAGCCCTGATTGGTTGCTATGGGCAACAAAGAAACTTCTACACCTAGACAGTTTTCATACATAAGGCTCTAGGTGTTTTACATCAGCAGATAGAAGCCATGAGAGCAGCTAACCTCTCCAAACATGAGCTCAGAGGAAACATAAAGCATACAGAGAGAACATGCACTGGACATAAAGGGCAGTACACAGTCATCTCAACTAAAAGCCTAAATCCTTAGATCAGGAATAGAACAGACATTTATAGGACATTTCATCATTTTCACAAATTCTTATAAAAATATATTCAGCACTGAACTAAATGTACTAATTCATTATATATTTTAGGAGTCGGAGTCGGTCCATTTTATACCGACTCCAACTCCACCAAAATGGTGACCGACTCCACGACTCCGACTCCACAGCCCTGTCCGCAACTGACCTAATGGCAGATGCCATAGCTCCTGGGGAAATTCCGCTCCCTGCATGTTCGCCTCCGGCGCCAGTTCCCGGAACCGATCCCACTGGAAACGAGACAAAGCATCGGCAATTGAGTTATCAACCCCCGGCACATGAGCCGCCACTACCCACGCATTCAACGATAAACACCCCAGAACCAAA
Organism: Rhinella marina; assembly: GCA_900303285.1. Taxonomy (NCBI): domain Eukaryota; kingdom Metazoa; phylum Chordata; class Amphibia; order Anura; family Bufonidae; genus Rhinella; species Rhinella marina. The sequence goes on from ONZH01000247.1 coordinate 126,946, forward strand.
TGCTGCAGCAAACGAACCACCGGCCATGACAAAGCCGACACCCGGTTAATAGCCTCCACCACTCCCAGTTGTCGTAGTGAAACCTCACCTTCTTATTCCTAAAAAATTCTCCCCAAACTGACATTGCTACCACAACAGGGAAAAGCTCCAGCAACACCAGGTTCCTAACCCATCCCTCCTCCTTCCACTGCGCCGGCCACTCACCCACGCACCAATGTCCCTGCAAATACGCCCCAAAACCATACCCCCCGCCGCATCCGTAAATAATTCTACATCAGCCGCCTCCACAACCTCGTCCATCCAAAACGACCTCCCATTGTAACGCTCCAAAAAGGACGCCCAGACCCCTAAATCATCCCGCAGCTCCTGATATAGCCGCACGAAATGATGAGGAGCCTTAACTCCCGCCGTCGCCTGCGCCAAACGTCTACTAAAGATCCTTCCCATTGGCATGATGCGGCACGCGAAATTCAACTTTCCCAACAACGATTGCAACTCCCGCAGCCTAACTTTTTTCCTCTCCTTAACAGCCGCCACAACCCTTCTAAGATCTGCCACCTTATCCTCCGGTAACGTGCATTCCATAGCTACGGAATCAATCATAATCCCCAAAAAACTCAAAGCAGTAACCGGACCTTCCGTCTTGCCTACCGCCAAAGGCACCCCAAAATGAAGAGCCATAGCTTCAAACGAGCGCAGCATGACTGAACACCCATTCGAAGCCGGAGGCCCAATGAACAAAAAATCATCCAAATAGTGGATGATCGACCCCCAACCCGACCAATCCCGTGTCACCCACTCCAGGAATGTACTAAACTTTTCAAAGTAGGCACACAAAACCGAACAACCCATTGGTAAACAGCGAATGAAAGGTGATGTATGAGCCAAAATTTATTGGGTTCCCGCTATGGCACAACCCCCAACGGCGACACCCTTAACTCAGGCATCAGCAAGTCCCCAAAGGGACCTGACATGCGCCCCAATTCCACTTCCTTCCTCAACCTTTCTGATTCCACACTAGGGAATTGCACTGCCGACTTCAAATTCTTACCTCCCTTTCTAAATTCCCCTTAACAAACGGGATCCGAAAACCCTCGCGAAATCCCTCCAACAAAAACTCAGCTGCTACCCTATCCGGGTATCTACTTAGAAAGGGGAGCATCTTGGTTACCCGAATTGGCATCTGACCCTTTTCCAGCCGAATCCCCCCAAGCCTTCCCTTTTTCCCCCCTAAAGCACTTATGTGCTCCATGGTTGCCCCCACATGAGGTACACTCGTGTCGAAACTTGCATTTATCCCCATACTTGCACCCCCTGTCATTGAAAAGGAAGCATAGTCCCTTTTGAGAAGCCGCCGAAAGCTCCGACTGACCAGACCCCCCGGCGCCCCCCTGAAAGGACTGCCCTGCCCTCACCGGCGCCATCACCCTCATCCAGAGACCAATATCTTTATGGTCCCAATGTATGCTGGGCCTAACCGCCTTCCGCTGACGAAACTGCTCGTCATATCTCAGTCAACCTTGCCCCCCATACACCCTATGCACCTCCCCTATGGCATCTAAATAACAAAAGAGACCGGAACAATTTTCCAGAGCTTTTTCCCCAATTACACTAGCCAGGATCACAAACGCCTGCAGCCATTTGGAAAACGTCTGTGGGATTAAACAATACCTACGTTTATCCTCGTCCTCCTTCTTCTTATCCTCCTTCCTATCCCTATCCAAATTGAACTGTTCTAACGGGAACAAGGAAAAAATATCCACATACTCCCCCTTCCAAATCTTTTCCCTAACCTCCTGCTTCAAATGCGCCCCTCATTTTCTGACACTGCTGAGCCAGTCACGCGACGCTGCCCGCTCCTTCTCCCCGACCCAGGGCCTCCCTCCTGGCCTAGCCACATCGGATGTACTGCTCCCCGCCTCTCCCACGCCGGGCAGGGAGCCCCTGTTCTGGGGCCCCCGCCGAACTGGGTCCCGACTCCACGCTGCCTGCTGGCTGAAAAGGGGGGTCCGACCCCCTTCTCTCCGGATCCCGCCTACTTGCCGGATTCCTCCCGGCAAGCGACTGCCTGGCCCCACTATTCCTACCTGCGGTGCGTGCCGGAGGGTCCCTGAAAGGGCTCCGAATACTATGCCGAACCCGCGGGGTCTCATCTGGGCTGAGGCGCGCCTGAGGCCTAGTCCTCCGTGGCCGGCGACAAGGAGGATCCTGGGCAGTCGGACCTCCAGACCCCGGGAGCAGGCCCTGGACTGTGGCCTGCAGCCATTCACTCCCCCGACTCTCCGCCACTGCTCTAAGCTGGGCCAACATGGCTTCCATGGACTCCATCTCCTCCATAGCTATGAGGACCAGGTAAGCCTACTGTTGCTTGGTGTCCTCTCTCCATAAAATGGCCCCTTTTCCCGCTTCTACACACCCTTATAAAACCTAAACCCCTCCCCTAACCGTCTCTACTACACCCCTCTAAATTAACCCCTTCCTAGTCACCCCAAACAGCTACACTCCCTCCACCCCTTGTCATGCCAGGCCTTCCTCTAGGCTTTCAGCCCCGAGGTCCAGCCTGTACTCTACATTCCATGCCAGAAAAACATAGCTACATCTACACTTAGTTTAAAGCTGAAAAAAGCTGTTGGCCAACAGCTATCTCTCCATACATATGCACTCTCTCCTCTCAGCTGAGCATGCATGTGTCCTGTTGAAAAAGGGTCTCTGTCAGAGGTGTCTCTGTGAAAACAAAAGAATCAGGTAGTTGAAATCCAGCAGTCCGATCGTTATATCCCCCACCATCAGCCATCGCAGGAGGCCCCAAAAACACATTAGCCAATTCTGCCAGCAGGTTTGGCTGATATTTATGTAATGTGTATGACCAGCTCAAATGTGATGTGGCTGGGTAGGACAGGTTTTTTGTTTTGAATCTTCTCAAAGTTCTCATACTGTATATCATAGGGACTTGTATTTTAAAGGTGGTTTTCTGAGATCCTCAGTATCTGATTATGGGGGTCTGACTTGATACCTCTTCTGTTCCACTGCTAGAAGAGGCTGCAGCGCTCCCGCGAGTGCTTCCTAGGCCAGCGACATCATGTTCATTGGTAACATGCCCTAGGCGCAGCTCAGTCCCATTCAAGGAAACGGGGCTGAACTGTAATACCAAGTACAACCGCTATACAATGGAAGCTGTGAGGAGGCCTCTCCAAACAGCTGATCAGCGGGGGTGCTGGGAGTTGGACCTCCACCTATCACAAACTGATGACCTATCCTTAGGATAGGCATCAGTACAGAACATCCAGAAAACCCCTAGATTGTCCATTTTTGTTGCATATGTGCTGTAAGTTTGTAATGTGTATGCTTAAAATAGATTTCATTTACATCTGCAATTTCAAGATAATAGTGTACTGTACACACGGGTCTACTTTACAGACTTAATTATTTCTTCAGAATCAAAAGTTTGCTTAACACATAGACTGGTAACTTCACACCACAGTTCAAACCTTTTAAGCTTGCTTCTTAATACTTTTGTTACCAATATTCACTTATAATATAAGATAAAATGTATAGAAATGTTTTTAATATTTATAATTATTAATACATGGATAGTAATTTCTTCCATCAATGAGTCAATTTTAAAGGGAATGTCCCGCTTTTCAAAGACTTTTGGGCATCCCCCACCCACACCAGACCTGTGGCAGGAAGCATACTTACCTGCTCCCCACCGCTCAGTTCCAGCTCCTCATGGCCAACGCTGTATTTGCCATTCTCCAGTCCCATGTAGCACACATCACTAGTCAATGTGTTTTAACAGCAGAAGTCTGGGGTTTAAATATGGCACCATAGCCATTGGGTGCCAGCTGTGTAAAAAGGTTTAAAGTCATGGCCACTAGGGGTCTCACTTCCACGTAAGTTACGGTCCACTGCCTGTTGGCAAGATCAGTCCCTAGTAACAGAGATTAAGAAGATGGCTGAGAAGAAGTAGGGCCTGTCAGAGCTAGCTGAGATCCTGCTTCTATACTGCTTGTGAGCATCCTGCTTTTCTGTGATGTATCCCTCCTTATCAGCTTTCTGAGCTGCCTAGAGAAAATCAAACCTAGTGGGAAGTGAGGTCACTGCATACAGTACTGGCAAAAGGGATAAATCTCCTGCTTCAGAGAGAAATGCATCTAGCTGTGCAGCTGAAACAGAATAATATGGCTGAAAGAGACTTTAGGGAAGCCCAAACATAACTGCTCCTTCAGAGTTCTGATGGTACGAAGAAGCACAACCATTATGCAAACTCTTTTTGAAAACTCTGTTACGCTTCAAAAGAGTGGAAACCTGAAATTCTTTGTAGAGGCTCAGATATACAGTAAATTCTAAATGTAGGTACACTTCAACTGTGAGAGACAGAATCTAAAAAATGCAGACAATAACATTGTATGATTTTTAAATAATTAATTTGCATTTTATTGAATGAAATAAGTATTTGATACAATAGAAAAACAAAACGTAATATTTGGTACAGAAACCTTTGTTTGTAATTACAGAGGTCAGATGTTTCCTGTAGTTCTTGACCAAATTTGCACACACTGCAGCAGAGATTTTGGTCCGCTCCTCCATACAGCTCTCCTCCAGATATTTCATGTTTCGGGGTTGTCACTGGGCTACGTTGAGTTTCAGCTCCCTCCAAATATTTTTGAATGGGCTGAGGTCTGGAGACTGGCTAGGCCTCTCCAGGACTTTGAATTGCTTCTTATGGAGCCACTCCTTAGTTGCTCTGGCTGTGTGTTTCAGGTCATTGTCATGCTGGAAGACCCAGCTACAACCCATCTTCAATGCTCTTACTGAGAGAAGGAGACTGTTGGCCAAAATCTCGCGATACATGGCTCCATCCATCCTCCCTTCAATACGGTGCAGTTGTCCTGCCCCTTTTGCAGAAAAGCACCCCCAAGGTTTGATGTTTCCACCCCGTGCTTCATGGTTGGGATGGTGTTCTTGGGTTTGTACTCATCCTTTTTCCTCCAAACACGGTGAGTGGAGTTGGAGGAAACACGGTGAGTGGAGTCATCTGACCACATGACCTTCTCCCATGCCTCCTCTGGATCATCCAGATGGTCATTGGTGAACTTTGAATGGGCCTAGACATGTGCTGGAGTGAGCAGGGGGACCTTGCGTGCCCTGCAGAATTTTAATCCATGACAGTGTAGTGTGTTAATAATGGTAATCTTAAATTTTGAGAATGTGGTTCTAGTTCTCTTCAGGTCATTGACCAGGTCCTCCCATGTAGGTCTGGGCTGATACCTGACCTTTCTCAGAATCATCCTTACCCCATGAGGCGAGATCTTGCATGGAGCCCTAGACCAAGAAATATTGACAGTCATCTTTTGTTTCTTCTATTTTTTAATAATTGTGCCAATAGTTGTCTTCTCACCAAGATGCTTGCCTATTGTCCTGTAGCCCATCCCAGCCTTGTGCAGGTCTACAATTTTGTCCCAGCTGTTTGGTCTTGGCCACGGACGGCCAACCTACGGCTCTCCAGCTACAAAACTACTCTCCCAGCATGCACAGACTGCCCACAGCTATCAGCCTACAGCAGGGCATGGTGAGAGTTGTAGTTTTATAACAGCTGGAGAGCCGCAGGTTGGCCATCCCGTGTCTTGGCAATGGTGGAGAGGTTGGAGTGATTGATTGAGCGTGTGGACAGGTGTCTTTTATACGGGTAACAAGTTCAAACAGGTGCAATTAATACAGGTAATGAGTGCAGAGTAGGAGGGCTTCTTAAAGAAAAACTAACAGTTCTGGGAGAGTCAGAATTCTTGCTGGTTGGTAGGTGATCAAATACTTATTTCATGCAGTAAAATGCAAATTAATTATTTAAAAATCATATACTGTGATTTTCTAGATTTTTTTTTAGATTCTGTCTCTCACAGCTGAAGTATACCTACAATAAAAATTATGGACCATTCTTTGTAGGTGGGAAAACTTGCAAAATCACTAGTGTATCAGATACTTATTTTCCCCACTGTATAAACTTTCACACTTCCGGTTTGAATTCCAGCAACAGCAACAAAGTCAACAATTTATTATTCCTGACTTTTTCTTATGTCTTGTATACATACAATTCTTGATCTGCTAGGTAGCCCTGGAAAGAAGTGCAATGCCAAGGAGAATAATACCATTGACAACAAGGTGACAGATGTCTTATGTGAGAAAATGTCCACAAAGACTTGAATTCCCATGTAATATTTATATCTAGCCACAAATACACTGAGCAAGCACTTTTGTTGACTGTCAAAATGGCAATTCACATCTTTCACCACAGGTGAATGCGATCAAAGTTAGGCAGATACGGTGCTACATACTCATTAAAAGATGATATGTAATATATAATTGGCTATAAAGATATGCTGATACATGTATTATGTCTTGTTTCCAGCCACATTAATGGCAGTGCGTTACTTGTATATTTTTTTGGCATATAAAATTACACACACGAGCAGCATCAAATCCGAGGGGAAAGGAGGAAAGAAACTAGTTTGTATTCAAAATGCCACAGAAGAAACAGATTCATGTTGTTACCACTGACAAATGAATGATTATGGATGTCAAAAGCATTGGAATATTTTGTCCTTGGTGACGGTAAAATGTTTGAATTCTGTCTTGTGCTGTCCCTCCCCCTCGTCTTACCCCAAGCAAACATCTCCTTCCTTAGCAATTTATTACCTCTCCCCCTCTGGAAATGATTTTCTGCCAGGCAGAAGATAATTGGGGATTTATATTTAATCCACATATCATAAAAAACCAATAAGGATGGAATCTTGCAGCAATTAACTATCTCATTTCTGGGTCTGAGAAATCTGCATTGGAATGTCAGAACACCAATGGGGAATTACATAAGACCATTGTATTATTCTTTAATTATTATCAATCCATGCCTGTTATAAAGGATACCACCTAAATGCAGTCATATACCTAGGGGCGTATGAATTCTTTTCAACAGGTTAATAGTGCAGTATGCTGTAGTTAAATACGGTGAAGTATATTGTTTTGTTTACTGGAGAAATCATGTGGAATTAACCAAATGTGAATTTCCCCAACCATGTTTTTTCCATATTTATTGTGCAGTCTTAATCATAATATGACTAGAGATGAGTGAATTTTTTAAAATTCGTTTGGCGTCCAATTCTAACAAATGAGTCGGAAAATTCAATTTGGGTACAAATAAATTTAACACAAATCTAAAGTGCTCCAACTGGTCTGTATGACACGTTGAGGTTTCATAAGACACGTATTTTTTCTCTCTTGTCTTTCTCTCTTATTTTTTTTAATAATTTCTCTCTCTCTTTCCATTCAACTGGCCAACTTCTGTGGCAAAAATATGCCCTGCTGGTGACACAGTAAAATATGCTTATTTTACATTTATTAAATGTAGAAGATTTGGGACAAGTTTTAGGGGAAAAAAGGTGCAATTACATCTGCATCCAAAATATAAACTGCTGGTGACACTGGAAAATACGCTTATTGTACTGTACATTTATCTGGTAATATATATTGATGACCTATCCTGTCATTAATATCGGATTGGCGGGGGGCCGACACCTGGGACCCCCACCAATAAGCTGTTAGAAGAGGCCGAGCGCTCCGTGAGGACAATAAAACGTTCATATTTTTATCTATAATGCTCATGTATAATACTTTGGTGTATAAATATTTGAATGTTCAGAAACTGTCTTAAGAGATGCCTGATGAAGAGACCTTGAAAGCTTGCAATTTTGTCATCATCTTTTCAGTTAGCAATTAAAATGTATCAACCATTGACGAGTCTTAATCTTTTTTCATTATATATATATATATATATATATACTTCAAAAAGCGAGGCAGCACTCCGAACTGTGAAACAATGTTGGACTCTTTATTCCCACACAAACTGCAACGTTTCGGTATTCTCAATGATACCCTTTTCCCATGCTTGAAAAAGGTATCATTGAGAATACCGAAACGTTGCAGTTTGTGTGGGAATAAAGAGTCCAACATTGTTTCACAGTTCGGAGTGCTGCCTCGCTTTTTGAAGTATATTGACTGGCGTGTTGGCCCAGATCCAGGAGGATTTGCACCCATATGGTTTGCTGTTGACTAGTGCTGCTGTTACTTTTTGAACTTTATATATATATATATATATATATCATTATTATTATTTTTTTTTCTGATCTCTGCTTCATGGTCCTATCTTGACATATACGAAATGTCTGGAGATGCCTTCTCAGTCAGTTACCACTGCGGCCAGATATGTTGAGATGGGACCAAAAAGTTGACACACGCAGGGACAGCCGTATTTTTCACCCTATAAGACGCACCTGCTCATAAGACGCACCTAGGTTTCAGAGGAAAAGAAAAAAATATTTTTCATTAAACCTCAGATCAGACCCACAATCAGACCTCCAATGTTAAACAGACCTCAGCTCAGAGCCCCAATCAGACCCCCGATATTAATAAGACTCTCAATCAAACCTCAGATCAGACCCCCAATGTTAATAAGACCCAAATAAGACCTCAGATGAGACCCCCAATCAGACCTCAGTTCAGACCGCAATGTAAATGACCCCAAATTAGACCTCAGATAAGAGGCCCAATATAAATAAGACCCCCCCCCCATTCGGACCTCAGTTCAGACCCCCATACCTCAGCTAAGACGGGCATGCCTCAGATCAGACGCCCATGCAAATAAATTTAAAAAATCAACTAACTTCACCTGCTTCGGACACCATCACTCCTAGTATCCAGCTCTCTTCTTCTTCCTGCCACGCGCTGTGCTGTGACCTGACGTGCACAGCATGAGGTCACAGATCGCTGATGTCCTTACACTATGCGCAGTCACAGCACAGTGAGCGGCAGAGGACTAGGAAAAGGTGAGTACAGAGCCCAGGGAGTGCTGGATTCACAGCTTCCCGGTCCTCCTGTACTAATGAGCACTTTTATAATAGAAGCACTCATTAGTATTTGCCCCATAAGACGCAGTGACAGGGGGAAACAAAGTACATTTTATAGGATGAAAAATTCAGTAAGTGCTGGCACCAGTGCAAGAGGTGATTGGTGAGGGTGACTAAGGCTTCTTATATTTTTTTTATCCAACTCTGGGGCATTTTCAACAAATTCTTACCCCTGGAAAACTGCTTTAAAGGGTTCTTTTGGCATTTATAGTACTGCTCTCGCTGTAAAAAAAATACCAAACTGCATCCTTTTGAAAATATATCTAACATAGCTTTTTCTAACAGCCTTACTTATAAATAAATTGCAGTACAGTGAGTTCACAAAAACTTCTTATTCCCCCCTCAGTACAATGAAAGCTCCATTGAAAAACATAAAAATTGCAGGTATAGCAAACATGGAAATTATCTCAAATAATACAAAAGTGAACATATGAAATACCTAATAGCGTTGCATTCAGTACAATAACAGAACAACAAAAAATGATGCAAATAATCACAATTAGTACATAGAAAAGCTGGAACCTCTCACGTTGTTCCTGACTAGAATCACCAAGATTATCTGGAATATTTTTACTTAATTTCTAAAAGTTTGTGAGCGAGTTTTGCATCCGTTAACCTTATAAGAAGCTTCAACATATAAGCTTTTGTAAAATTGAAATTCTTGGTGATTTTACAAATTTGAGGAACACCAAAGATTCCTGCTGCTAGCTTTTCATTACTCCGTCCAGGGTACGATCTACAACTGTATATAAAGCAAACATAATCTCTGTTCAAGGCCTTAAAGGGAATCTGTCAGTGGTTTTAAGCTGCTAGGTTCTAACAGCTCCAGCCCATGCCGAATGAGTCCCCGTATTCAAGAGCTAATGACTCACCCCACCCCATCCTGTGATAGGTCCAGGAGCGTGCCAGAGCTGCCACAGGGGCAGTTATAGGGCAGTGTCTATGTAACAAACTGGTGAGAGGAGCTATAAACTAGCTGGGTGTTGTTAGGGGCAGTGATAGGGCAGTGTCTATGTAACTAACTGGTGGGAGGAGCTATAAACTAGCTGGGCGTTGTTAGGGGCAGTGATAGGGAAGTGTCTATGTAACTAGCTGGTGGGAGGAGCTATAAACTAGCTGGGTGGTGTTAGGGGCAGTGATAGGTAAGTGTCTATGTAACTAGCTGGTGAAAGGAGCTATAAACTAGCTGGGCAGTGTTAGGGGCAGTGTTGGAGCTAAGGCAGAGAATGGAGAAGCGTACATTATGAGTATGGTTGCAAGCAGTAACAGAGGGATTTGTTTACATGGTGAAAATGCAGTGGCGTAGCTACCGGGGGGCAGGGGGGGGCGACGGCTCCGGGCCCAGTGACTCAAGGGGGCCCATAAAAATAAAAAATCTTACTTACCTGTTCTGCGCTGCGGCTGCCCTCCGGTCCGCGCTCTGCTCTCTTCCCTGGCGGCGCCCACTATGACCTGACGCTGCACGCAGCGTCAGGTCATAGTGTGCGCGGGCCAGGGAAGAGAGCGGAGCGTGGACCGGAGGGCAGCCGCAGCGCAGAACAGGTAAGAGAGGTTTTTTATTTTTATCTTATGTGGCTGGGTGGGCTGATCTGAGGTCTGATGGGGGCACAATACGCTGATCTGAGGTCTGATGGGGGCACAATATGCAGATCTGAGGTTTGATGGGGCACAATACGCTGATCTGAGGTCTGATGAGGGCACATTAAGCTGATCTGAGGTCTGATGGGGGCACAATACGATGATCTGAGGTCTGATGGGGGCACAATATGCAGATCTGAGGTTTGATGGGGCACAATACACTGATCTGAGGTCTGATGGGGGCACAATACGCTGATCTGAGGTCTGATGGGGGGCACAATAGGCTGATCTGAGGTTTGATGGGGCACAATAGGCTGATCTGAGGTCTGATGGGGGCACAATAGGCTGATCTGAGGTCTGATGGGGGCACAATATGCAGATCTGAGGTTTGATGGGGCACAATACGCTGATATGAGGTCTGATGGGGGCACATTAAGCTGATCTGAGGTCTGATGGGGGCACAATACGCTGATCTGAGGTCTGATGGGGGGCACAATAGGCTGATCTGAGGTTTGATGGGGCACAATAGGCTGATCTGAGGTCTGATGGGGGCACAATACGCTGATCTGAGGTCTGATGGGGGGCACAATAGGCTGATCTGAGGTTTGATGGGGCTCAATAGGCTTATCTGAGGTCTGATGGGGGCACAATACGCTGATCTGAGGTCTGATGGGGGCACAATACGCTGATCTGAGGTCTGATGGGGGCACAATATGCAGATCTGAGGTTTGATGGGGCACAATATGCTGATCTGAGGACTGATGGGGGCACAATACGCTGATCTGAGGTCTGATGGGGGCACAGTACGCTGATCTGAGGTCTGATGGGGGCACAGTAACGCTGATCTGAGGTCTGATGGGGGCACAGTACGCTGATCTGAGGTCTGATGGGGGCACAGTATGCTGATCTGAGGTCTGATGGGGGCACAGTACGCTGATCTGAGGTCTGATGGGGGCACAGTACGCTGATCTGAGGTCTGATGGGGGGCACAGTAACTGATCTGAGGTCTGATGGGGGCACATACGCTGACTGAGGTCTGAATGGGGGCACAGTAGGCTGATGTGAGGTCTGATGGGGGCACAGTAGGCTGATCTGAGGTCTGATGGGGGCACAGTACGCTGATCTGAGGTCTGATGGGGGCACAGTACGCTGATCTGAGGTCTGATGGGGGGCACAGTACGCTGATCCTGAGGTCTGATGGGGGGCACAGTAAGCTGATCTGAGGTCTGATGGGGGCACAATACGCTGATCTGAGGTCTGATGGGGGCACAGTAGCTGATCTGAAGTCTGATGGGGGCACAGTAGGCTGATCTGAGGTCTGATGGGGCACAATACGCTAATCTGAGGTCTGAATGGGTGCAACAGTAGGCTGATGTGAGGTCTGATGGGGCACAATACGCTAATCTGAGGTCTGTGGGGGCACAGTAGGCTGATGTGAGGTCTGATGGGGCACAATACGCTGATCTGAGGTCTGATGGGGACACAGTAGGCTGATGTGAGGTCTGATGGGGGCACAGTATGCTAATCTGAGGTCTGATGGGGGCACAGTAAGGCTGATGTGAGGTCTGATGGGGCACAATACGCTAATCTGAGGTCTGATGGGGGCACAGTAGGCTGATGTGAGGTCTGATGGGGCACAATACGCTGATCTGAGGTCTGATGGGGACACAGTAGGCTGATCTGAGGTCTGATGGGGCGCAATATGCTAATCTGAGGTCTGATGGGGGCACAATATGCTGATCTGAGGACTGATGGGAGCACAATACGCTGATCTGAGGTCTGATGGGGGCACATTCTGCTGATCTGAGGTCTGATGGGGGCAGGGGAGTGATGTAAAAACTGGGGACACGTTTCCTTTAACATAGGAGTCCCCTTGTTTTTTACTCCTATTAATCCTATATTTTACTGCATTATGTGGTAGAGTATTTAGACTAGGGTATGTAGAAAGTCTATTGTACTGTACTTAGCAGCATAGACGATCTTGCAGTTTATATAGTCATCTTTCTAATACAATATTATAACCACAACTAGTAGTATGTGCCTGTGAAGTTGGAAACGTGCGTTTGGGAAGCCAATAAGTGGGGGGCCCACTCAAGTATGTTTCGCCCCTCCTGTGCTGAACCTCTAGCTACGCCTCTGTGAAAATGGGTCTGAAGTGTCCAAAAAAAAACATGGGGAAGATGTACATGAGGTAAGCAACTACACAAGAATATCTGTTAATAACTATAGCAATCCCAGAATTTGACAGGTCCAGATTAACAAAAGGGTTAACAAAAGTAGGCGAGGCCAATGCAAGTAGGCAAGGTCGGAAATGCAGCACAAAATACCATCCTTTTTTTTTTTCTTTTTTTTTAATTGATTAATCGTTATTCATTATAAAAACAAGGAAAATACCATCAACTCCATATATAATATCCTACAATATTAAAATTATTAATAAATAGAATTATTATCGATACTCTTATGAACAACCCCCTCATCCCTCCCATCCCCACCCCCAAGTTCTCCCCTCTGAGGCAGCACAGGGAGGAAAAAAAAAGTGACATTTTTTAATTATATTTAAACTTTATCCAACTTTGATTTCAGCCATTTCTCTATACATTATAAGCTTCTCAAGTCATAATCTTATCATATTTACGTCGTATGTAATTCTCCCATATTTTCCATACTGTTCGATGTCTATGGATTTTTATTTTGCCTATTATATCATCCTAACAGAACTAAATACCACTGTGCGGTAAAAAATGATTTCCCAGAAGGTGCTTTTGTGTGGTGGCCAGCACCAGCTGCCATGTTCTGTCCTTCTCCTCCTCCAGTTTTATGATATGGAGCAGAAGCTTGAGGTGCATGAAATACAGGTCATGGCACCAAGCCAGTCCTACCTTCAGCATGCTGCCTGGACTTTCCCTAGTAAGGACTCCTATAGTGCCCCCAGTAGTATGCTTCCCAAGTGGCCAAGGAAAGAAGAAAAAAAAAATAATACCCGAATGCCATTCCAAGCTGCTGTCCGAGGTGCAGATCTCAGTCCTCTTCCAGCCTGCAGCCTGAGACATCGGTGTCTTTGTGCCATTTGTACACTGCCTCATAAAGTGGCCTGTGGCCCATGAGGGTGAATGGCTGGACAAAGCCATTGGCTCCAGTGCCTCGCCACATTATTTATCTGCTCACTGTCCTGAAGATGGCGATACAATTGATTTTAGGAGGGCACTTCACTTGCGGTTGCCTTCCAGGTACGTATAGTACCTAATACTCCCAAAAACACAGAGAACATCAGATCATTATGTACCCAGCCAGCAACAGTGAGGAGGACTGAGGTAGCATCGGCCCACCAGGAAATCTCCCTGTAGGGTCTAGGGCTTTTGTGAACCTGGTTCATCATGAACAACAGTATTAAACCAAGCACAGTATCTGGTAGGGCTGCATGAGCTTATTACGCTGATGTGTTATGATGATCCATTGCAGCATTCCAAAGATACAGCACTTTTTAACATACAAATGAGGTCTAAAGTGCACTGAGGGTGGGTGCACCCTACCACTTCCTCTCTGCTTTGCTGCTTAGCTTGTTGATACCCTCAAGTTGCAGCACTAGAATCTTAAAGTGGTTTTCCAAGACTAAAAAAACCATCTTGCCATCTTCTAAAAATTGTACCACACCTGTCCATAGATTGAATTTGGAATTGCACCTATTCACCCCCTATTCACTGCAATGAAGCTAAGGGGTGTGGCCTGCTACTCATGGTGTGAAGACGCTAGTTGTTAGAGCTCCCCTAAAAATCCTGGATATATCCTGCTTTTAGGAAAAAATCAGTGGATAAAACTCACAGCTGAAGTTCCTTCTGGAGAGCTCCTACCTCCCTGCAAAGAGGCGGCAACAAGAATCTGGTCACTCCCTGTCAGCAGCGGCGCGCGGGGATTCAGTCCAGCGCTCGTTTGGTCATCGGCCATCTTGCCTAGGGAGAAAGGTGGGCTGACGGACCGCTCCCGTCCCCACCTGTCATGACGCGGAGGTGTATTCCTCCCCTGTATCAGGGATCCACTGGACCGCCAAAGGGGAGAGCTCCGTTGGAAGTCGCCTGCCGAGGGAGAGAGGGGGCAGCAGGGGAGACGGAGGTGGTGAGTGGAGCACCATCTTGATTCTGCTCTGGGCCCTCACACGTGGGACCTGCCAGAGGGAGACACCAGTGCGAACAAATAAAAGCCAGGCGCCCCTGTTATATTACCCCACAAACTGGGGGAACTCTTTTAGCTAGCTGAACCAAGCCATATATCAGAAGGCTGCTGTATTGGGGGTAAGCACAGGAGAGCAAGCAGAAGTCCTAAACTGTGGACATACCCATTAACTACTGCCGGATTTTAGTGATTAGCCCTCTGTATACATCTATTAAAACCCAAAGGCACCTAAAAGCCACATCCACATACTGGATTTATTATAGAATTACTACAGTCATGGCCAAAAGTTTTGAGAATGATACAAATATTAATTTTTACAAAGTCTACTGCTTCAGTTTTTATAATGTCAATTTGCATATACTCCAGAATGTTGTAAAGAGTGGTCAGCTTAACAGCAGTTACTTGCAAGTCAATATTTGCCTAGAAAATGAACTTTATCCCCCAAAACACATTTCAACATCATTGCAGCCCTGCCTTAAAAAGACCAGCTAACATCGTTTCAGTGATTGCTCCATTAACACAGGTGTGGGTGTTGATGAGGACAGGGCTGGAGATCAATCTGTCATGATTAAGTAAGAATGACACCACTGGACACTTTAAAAGGAGGCTGGTGCTTGGCATCATTGTTTCTCTTCTGTTAACCATGGTTATCTCTAAAGAAACATGTGCAGTCATCATTGCACTGCACAAAAATGGCCTAACAAGGAAGAGTATCGCAGCTAGAAAGATTGCACCTCAGTCAACAATCTATCGCATCATCAAGAACTTCAAGGAGAGAGGTTCCATTGTTGCCAAAAAGGCTCCAGGGCGCCCAAGAAAGACCAGCAAGCGCCAGGACCGTCTCTTAAAAGTGTTTCAGCTGCGGGATCGGGCTACCAGCAGTGCAGAGCTTGCTCAGGAATGGCAGCAGGCAGGTGTGAGTGCATCTGCACGCACTGTGAGGCGGAGACTCTTGGAGCAAGGCCTGGTCTCAAGGAGGGCAGCAAAGAAGCCACTTCTCTCCAGAAAAAACATCAGGGACAGACTGATATTCTGCAAAAAGTACAGGGAGTGGACTGCTGAGGACTGGGGTAAAGTCATTTTCTCTGATGAATCCCCTTTTCGATTGTTTGGGACATCTGGAAAACAGCTTATTCGGAGAAGACGAGGTGAGCTCTACCACCAGTCTTGTCTCATGCCAACTGTAAAGCATCCTGAAACCATTCATGTGTGGGGTTGCTTCTCAGCCAAGGGAATCGGCTCTCTCACAGTCTTGCCTAAAAACACAGCCATGAATAAAGAATGGTATCAGAATGTCCTCCGAGAGCAACTTCTCCCAACTGTCCAAGAGCAGTTTGGCGATCAACAATGCCTTTTCCAGCATGATGGAGCACCTTGCCATAAAGCAAAGGTGATAACTAAATGGCTCAGGGAACAAAACATAGAGATTTTGGGTCCATGGCCTGGAAACTCCCCAGATCTTAATCCCATTGAGAACTTGTGGTCAATCATCAAGAGACGGGTGGACAAACAAAAACCTACAAATTCTGACAAAATGCAAGCATTGATTGTGCAAGAATGGACTGCTATCAGTCAGGATTTGGTCCAGAAGTTGATTGAGAGCATGCCAGGGAGAATTGCAGAGGTCCTGAAGAAGAAGGGTCAACACTGCAAATATTGACTTGCTGCATTAACTCATTCTAACTGTCAATATAAGCTTTTGTTACTCATAATATGATTGCAATTATATTTCTGTATGTGATAAAAACATCTGACAAACACACATAAAAACCAGAGGGCAGCAGATCATGTGAAAATATCATATTTGTGTCATTCTCAAAACTTTTGGCCATGACTGTACATCAGAAGGGATCCTTCCCTTGGAGTACGTCCCTGTCTCTCCTTTCTTATCTGGTGGTGTTGTCTTTAACCCCATTATCTCTGGGGAGTCTGATGCTGCTGAATATATCCACCTTCCAGAGACTTGCAGTGTGAGTCGTCACCAACATAGATCCATGGGCCGCAAAACCATAGCTACTACAACAACTATGCCATCCAAAATATTCATTGACAACATGAGTCAGACGGATTTTGATCCGGAGCAGGGGGAACACAAGCTGATAAAATAATGTCCGCCATTGCTGCATGTCAAGCTGCACTGACCGCGAAAATTGATCATTTACAAATAGACATTAACTGTCTGCGTCACGATATAGATAAAATGAGGGATCGTACCAAAGAAGTTGAACGAAGAGTGAGTGACGTGGAAGACTCAGCTTCTGCTACTGCCGAAATTACCAGATCCTTGCAGCAACAAGTTAAAACCTTACAAGCCAGTGTGGAAGATGCGGAAAACTGCAACAGAAGAAATAACGTAAGGATCCTAGGCTTGCCAGAAAGAGCAGAGGGCACCCGTCCAGAGTCATACGCAGAACAACTGATCCGAAATCTTCTTGACCCAATAGACCTATGGCCAAATTTTGCAGTGGAGGGAGCCCACAGGATCCCTACGAGACCTCTCCCTCCAGGCGCAGTACCCAGTCCTTTCATCATGAAAATTCTGAGCTACAGGGATAGAGATGCCATCCTTACAGCGGCCACGAGAAAAAAGGACATTCAGTTTGAGAACGCAAAGATATCCTTCTATCTGGATTTTACAACGGAAGTACAGAAGCAACGCAGATTATTCACTAGTGTCTGAGTTCGCCTCCGCAAACTGGGAATAAAGTACGCAATGCTGTACTCTCCTAGGCTGCGAATCCAAGATGGTGACAGAGCCAGATTTTTCCAGACTGGATTGATTTCCTTCAGATATGCCATTGGATGTGGTAGATTATATGTGTTCATAACCCATTTTTTCCAGGGTCCGAAAAAATGCCACTTATATGAGGGGACATTTTGATTACTGGTCTCCAGCGGAGTTATACGATTGTTAAAGAGGCTCAGTCACCAGGTTTTAACCTATGTATTTTAATACATAGGTTAAAAGCCCTTAATTTGCCAATTATCCACATACCTGTATGACCCCACGCCATTTTTTTACAAAAATAATTAAATAAATGGCGTGGGGTCCCCCCCTTTTTTCCTTTGCCAGCCAGATACAACCAGCAGCGGCAGCCTGGCACTACCAGGGTGGGAAGGGACACGGTTATTGGCCCTTCCCAGCCTAATGGTACCAGCCTGCAGCCGCTCCAGAGCCAGAGCCTCAATTTAGAAGGTCTGGTCCTGCGGGTATCCGGCTCTTCCCGGCACCCCTGGTGGCAGTGGGTGCCGAGGTAATAGATGTTGGGGTTAGTGCTGGCCTGCCATACCGGCAAGCACTAAGCCCAGTATTAGTAATCAGGGCCGTCTGTAGACAGCCATAATTACTAAAACTGTAGTATTGTAAAAAAAAAAATACACACACACAAGTATAAAACATTTTATTGAAATAAACATTCCCCCAGACCCCTGTTTGACCATTTTATTAAAGAAAAAAAAAAAAAGCTGGTCCGACGTAGTCCACCGAATCCGACGTAGTCCTCTGCATTCACGACCCTGAAAAATAGAAAACAAACACACAAACACAGACCACTTACCTCTTCCTGCACTGGGATAATACACACAGCGATGTCACCGTACAGGGAAAATAAAAACAGTGATGTCACTGTACAGGGATAATAAACACAGCGATGTCACAGTACAGAGATAATAAACACAGTGATGTCACAGTACAGGGATAATAAACACAGTGATGTCACCGTACAGGGATAATAAACACAGTGATGTCACAGTACAGGGATCGGCGTCTCGTGCCCCCATCAGACCTCAGGTCGGCGTCTCATGCCCCATCAGACTCAGTCGCGTCTCATGCCCCCATCAGACCTCAGGTCGGCGTCTCGTGCCCCCCATCAGACCTCAGGTCGGCGTCTCGTGCCCCCATCAGACCTCAGGTTGGTGTCTTGTGCCCCCATCAGACCTCAGGTCGGCGTCTTGTGCCCCATCAGACCTCAGGTCTGTGTCTTGTGCCCCCATCAGACCTCAGGTAGGCGTCTTGTGCCCCCATCAGACCTCAGGTCGGTGTCTTGTGCCCCCATCAGACCTCAGGTCAGCGTCTTGTGCCCCATCAGACCTCAGATCAGGGTCTCTTCCCCCCCCCAGACCTCAGATCAGCCCCACCCAGCCACTTAAAAAAAGCATACTTACCTGTCCTGCTGCGCTGCCGCTGCCATCAGGTTCCGCGCTCCACTGTCTTCCCTGCCGGCGCGCACTATGAGCTGATGCTGCGTCAGGTCATAGTGCGCGCCGGAAGGGAAAACAGTGGAGCGTGGGAGCCGAGGACAGCGGCAGCGCAGCAGGACAGGTAAGTATGCTTTTTTTAAGTGGCTGGGCTGATCTGTACAGGAGCCGGGCCATTAAGGGGGCTTTAGATTGTCGGCAGCTAGTGCCGGGGCAACGGCAACGGCACTACAGGTTCCTGGCTTGGGGCCTACCGGAGGATCCTCCGGTCCTCTGGTGGGCCAGTCCGACACTGCCTGGAAGTGACGGCGCGTGCGCAGATGAATGGAAGCCCTTGCAGTGTTCGGCACTGCAAGCGCTATTGCGCATGCGCCGGCCCCGATCCTGATGCGCACGCGCGGGATTTCAACGCTAGGCCAAACGGTCTAGCGCTGTTAGTCAATTTAAAGAGGGGCGTGCACTTAGGCATGGGGGAGAGCCTCGGTGCTCCGAAGGCTCATTAGCATAATTTTTAAACTTCACTTTTCTGCACAACCGCTGCGCTATACTCTGCAATACAGGTATGTGTATAATCGGCAAATTAAGGGCTTTTAACCTATGTATTAAAATTAGAGATGAGCGAGCATACTCGTCCGTGCTTGGTGCTCGTTCGAGTATTAGGGTACTCGTAAGTGCTCGCTGCTCGGACGAGTATCTCACTATGCTCGAGGAAATGGCAACTTCCGCATCGTGCATTTTTGGCGCCTATAAACTCAGCCAATCACAAGCCAGGAGACTCTGCGGTACACCCAGCATCACGTGGGGCCCTTACATGTCGATAGCAGGGGTTGGCTGGCCTGATCAGGTGACCCTGGAATATACTACTGACTGGCCGCGGTGCTCGGCTCAGATGCTGTCTGGATGTTGTTAGGGATAGAGCTGCTGCATTTCAGGGAGAGTGTTAGGGCCTGCATTTAGTTCTCTGTTAGGCAGGAATCACCCACAAAGAACCCAACAGCCCTTCTAAGGGCTACAAGAAATTTTTTTTGTCTCCTGGCTTGGCTGGCTGGCACTAGTAGTGCAGCTATCGCCATATATAACCCCCTTTTTTTTAATGTTATATCTCAGTGATACAAATCCATTTCACACAGCAGTGTGGAACCATTCTGTCTGTCACAGTTCAGTACACTCACTCCAATCCGTATTTTCTGTCCAGGTGACACTTTCTGTATGTCACTTAATACAACCAAGTCTTTTGCTGTCACGTATATAGCTTGATCCCAAAAATCTCTGTGCGACATTTGTCTGGGTCGCAGTCAAAATAGCCACCGTCAGCAGGGTGTCAGTTAGCTCTACGATAGTTTCTGCACGTCACGTTCCCAAAAAAACAAAACTACAAAAAAAATATATAAAAAAAATAGTTTTTTTGTTGTTTTAGCTCAGTGATACAAATCCATTTCACACAGCTGCGTGGAACCATTCTGTGTGTCACAGTTCAGTACACTCACTCCAATCCGTATTTTCTGTCCTGGTGACACTTTCTGTACGTCACTTAATACAACCAAGTCTTTTGCTGTCACGTACATAGCTTGATCCCAAAAATCTCTGTGCGACATTTGTCTGGGTCGCAGTCAAAATAGCCACCGTCAGCAGGGTGTCAGTTAGCTCTACGATAGTTTCTGCACGTCACGTTCCAAGAAAAACAAAACTACAAAAAAAAAATTTTTTTTTAAAATAGTTTTTTTTGTTGTTTTAGCTCAGTGATACAAATCCATTTCACACAGCTGCGTGGAACCATTCTGTCTGTCACAGTTCAGTACACTCACTCCAATCCGTATTTTCTGTCCAGGTGACACTTTCTGTACGTCACTGAACAAGTTTGTGGGTTTCAGTACAGCAGGCCCATTTATTTTTTATTTTTTATATAATACACGTATATACAGAAAATGTTGAACCCCAGGGCTAAGGGTCGAGGACGAGGGCATGGGTGTGGGCATTCAATTACTGCAGGGGGCAGAGGCCATGGTCCTGGGGAGGGTGAGACAGTACCTGCTGATGAGGGAGCAGGGGAACGCCGCAGAGCTACACTCCCTAGCTTCATGTCTCAACTTACAGGGACACGTGGTAGAGGACTGTTGAAACCACAACAGTGCGAACAGCTGATGTCGTGGATTGCGGACAATGCTTCAAGTAATTTGTCCACCAGTCAGTCTTCCACGCAGTCCACCCACGTTACCCAAGGGAGCACTCCTCTGGCTCCTCCACCTCAACCTCCTTCCCCCCAGTCTGCCCCCTCCCAGGAAAATTTGGAATGCGATCCGGCATACTCTCAGGAACTGTTTTCTGGACCCTTCCCAGAGTCACAAACCACTTCTCCAGGTTGCTGCTGACCTCGTTCCCGATGCCCAAGTTTTCCAACTGTCGCAGTCTGTGGGTGATGATGATGATGATGACAATGTTGAGTTAGTGGAAGAAGTTTGTAAAGAGGTGTCGGACGATGAGGAGACACGGTTGTCAGACAGTGGTGAAGTTGTTGTCAGGGCAGGAAGTCCGAGGGGGGAGCAGACTGAGGGGGAGCAGACTGAGGAATCGGAGGATGACGAGGTGACTGACCCAAGCTGGGTTGATAAGCCGAGTGAAGACAGTGCTTCTGAGGCGGAGGCGAGTGCTGCACCAGAACAGGTTGGAAGAGGCAGTGGTGTGGCCAGAGGGAAAAGCAGGGCCAGAGCTGGTGCATCAGCAGCAACTGTTTCATGTAGTGAAGCTACTGTGGCGAGGCCTAGATGTTTGCAAGTCTGGAGGTTCTTTAAAGAAAGTGAGGATGACCGACGGACTGTGGTGTGCAACCTGTGCCACACCAGGATCAGCAGGGGTGCCATCACTACTAGCCTAACCACCACCAGCAATGCGCAGGCATATGAGTGCTAAAACACCCCACTCAATGGAACCAAGGCCGTTCACCACCTCCTGCGGGTCACACCACTGCTCCTTCCCCTGTGTCACTCGCTGCCTCTGCTAGTCAACCCCCTGCCCAGGACCCCGGCACGAGCGCCTCCTGCCGGAAAACCACACCTTCGCCTCCACGATCCTCCACAGTGTCCACCAATGTGTCCCAGTGCAGCGTTCAGCTGTCTTTACAGCAGACGCTGGAGCGCAAGAGGAAATACAGTTCCACCCACCCACATGCCCAAGCCCTCAACGTCCACATCTCCAAATTGCTGAGCCTGGAAATGCTGCCCTATAGGCTGGTAGAGACCGAGGCCTTTCGCAATCTCATGGCGGTGGCTGCCCCTCGGTATTCGGTCCCCAGCCGCCACTATTTTTCCCGATGTGCCGTCCCAGCCCTACACCAGCAGGTGTCAGAGAACATCCTCCGTGCCCTGACCAACGCTGTTTCTGAGAAGGTCCACCTAACTACGGACACGTGGACAAGTGCTGCCGGGCAGGGACACTACATCTCACTGACGGCACATTGGGTTAACTTGGTGGAGGCTGGGACCGAGACTGACCC